>SJYQ01000560.1:715612-728525 GCA_006410935.1 Redunca redunca
ATATATTATATACTATAAATTATACATTTATACTTATAAATTATATACTATAATAAAACTATAAAATTATATTTGTAAGTATCAAAACAACCTTGTAAGGCAAGAATCTTCATTCCGTTTTACAGCTGAAAAAACCTAAGACTTAAAAATTAAAAGTCAAATAATTTGCCTGAGGTCAGAAAGCTAACAGGTAATTTATGGGAAGGAAGTGATCTATAGCTAGAATCAAAAGAAAGGCCCTTTGTCCCCACTTTAGCCCTCACCTCAGCGTTGTGCAGTTGCGCAGTCGTGTCCAACTCTTTGTGACCCCATGGACTACAGCACCCCAGGTCTCCCAGAGTTTGCTCAAACTCATGTCCATTTTTTCAGTGATGCCATCTAACCATCTCATTCTCTGTCAAATGGTGTTAGGATCTTACTAAAATGTATTTTTAATTCAATTTCCTGAATTCTATTTGAATTTTGATAATTCAAAACTTTAGCCTTAACTGATGACACAAGGTATGAAGAAACACCACCCTAAACTTCCTCTTAATTCATTCCTTAGGACAGATAAAATGTCAACCCTATGTAGATTCACTATCTTAAAAAGAACACTAGGTGAAATTTATAGATACTTAATACATAACTGACTTATCCAATGAAAATCTTTTTTTAAATGCACTTTTTCAAAAAATTAGGGCCAACGTGAAATCAAGTTTACAAGAGTCTTCTTATAAAGTGAGTATCTCTGTCAATATAAAACAATTTTAGAATTCATGATGGAAGATAAGCTATCATGAAAGACATGGTGGTGACTGTAAGGAGCTCAAAATAAGAATAAGAAAAAGTGCAAATGAGGTAAGCAAGACAACTCCACATAAGATTGAACCAGAAATGATGAAGTGATAAAATAAAACAGGTTTGATATGTGAGACATTGAGGATACTTCTGAATGTGAGAAATTCTAGAGAAACATTCTTATAGTAAGAAGCCTGTAGGAAGACAGAGCTTTTCTTAGGCTAAAATTTCTACATTATTATTAACTAATCAAGAAAAATAAGTTCCAACATCAAATTTACAGAAAATATATCCCACAAAGATTTTAAAATCTTTCAAAAGGAAAAAGACAATTATTGTACATTCATTTTCTTTCTTTCTCTCAACCACATAACTTCAAAATGTTGATCAAATTCCCTTGAGTACTTGTGCTGAAAGCCTGACATTAAACTACTAGGGAACAAACAAATGAAAAGTGCTGAATAATTTATCACAAACTGGTGATTGTGGACAGAAATGTCTAAAATAAACTGATATAGACTTAATGATCATGAAGAAAACAACTAAAAATATGAGCTGGAAATACCAAACCACAAGGGATAATGTTTTCAATCCAGTGTTTGCTCCTGCATTTCTCTTTCATAAATTGGAATCTGTAAATCTGATTTGTGAATTTTAAGTAGGCCAATTATGGATCAAACAGATGATTACTTCATTGCTTCTATAATAACACTGCTAGGTAACCAATTCAAACTTATATTTAATGGTCGTATATTTTCGTTTACATCATCTTCTGAATACATTTTGGAAATGGACTGTGACAATGGTTTAAAGCTTTATTCCTCTCTTCAGCTACAAGTCATCACAATTCTGACTATAATGAGGTTACTCTGCATCTGTCTGTCACAAATAACCTAGTAACAACTAAATGGATTGCCATCAATCTTTCAATTAGAATGTATAACTTTATTAGCACAATATTTTTTGAACTGATTGTATTACTTTGAAAAAGGGCTTTCATTTACTTTGTCATTTAGGGTCAAATGTGTGCAATCGCTGGGAGCAGAATAAATACTAATAACCTGCTTTGAATTTGCAAGCTAGCCTTTGTTAACATGCTTTCCTTTAATTATGTAAGCTACAACAACTAGTAGTACTTCAGAAGTAGAAACAAACCAAATTCTGTGTGTTTTTCTATGATGTCAATTTCTAACAACTACACTCTGTAAAATCAGCTGTTTATCAAGGAAAAATTTTTACCAGGAAAATTTCATAAACATATTATATACTAAAAATCTGGTAAATTTTTAAAGGTTATAATTATGGTGAAGGAAACTCTATATCCAAAACATTTTTTTTCATATTTCCTTGCAATGAAAAGCTTAGATTATTCACATCATGCCTTTAATCAAGCATAATGACACAAGCACATGTAAGCAGCCTGGACAGTATCTGTTTTATTTCACTTCACAAAATTTTCTTTGTTGAGGAGAAGAAAGAGTAGTAAAATAAGTAATAGAGACTTACAGCCTTAATTGAGCAGCATTAATATTAATCTTTTAAGACCATAGCACCGCATCCAAATGAAACGCAAATTAATTAATGAAAAACACCAATCAACTATCTGAAGCCCTGGAAAGGTTGAACACTATAGTGATTTATGCTTTAAAGGCAAAACTCTGCCCTCAACAAAACCACTTGGATTTACCTAAACAGCACTCTGAGAGGTAGAAATCCAGAAACACTCATGTGATTGTGATGGTGATATTGTGCAGACAGACCACAGCTGTTATAGTAATACGGTTTTTCCACTATGCGTGGGTATCTGGCCTACAGTTCATTACAGCAAATAAAGGTTGCATCTAAACAATACCTGGAAAATGAGTAAAAACAGAGACCTCTCATTATTCAAACTAAATATATGAAAAGTGCCTGATTCTCCTCTTTCAACCCCGATAACCCTATAATACGAGGGTACAATACTACATTAGAGTTTAATATTTATAATAATTAAAACACCAGTATTCTATATGACAGAAATATAGTAAGAAGAAATGAAGGATGAAGAAACAGGAGAGGGTAAAGAGAGAAAATAAAAGACGAAAGCAGGGAGGCAAGGGGGAAAGATTTAAGACCTTAAAAGCTGGAAGCAATTACAATGGATAAATCTATTTGCTTCTTTAATTAGAACTAAAAACAGTTGCTTAAACAAGATGCATACAAAGGTGTACACTTTTTTATGACTAATAGATGGAACAAAAATAAAGGTAATTGCACCATTATTCACAAAATTAGTATTTATTTCACCAAAACTGAACACAAGAATCATCTCCATTCTCTGCTCCCACTTTTGATTTTATTTTGCACAATAACTCATATACACAACTCCACCACACATTACAGTACATAAACACTGATTTCATTGTGTCCTGTTCATTTTAAAAGTCTGAACGTATTCATTTTGCCTCCTGGATACTCCAAAAAATTTTGGTTCCTGTTAACTTGGCTTCACCTGACCTAGGGTCCTCTTTCAGAGAGATGGTATGGGGTGGGAGATGGGAGGGGATTCGTGTTTGGGAACGCATGTACACTCGTGGTGAATTAATGTCAATGTTTGGCAAAACCAATACAGTAATGTAAAGTAAACTAAAGTTAAAATAAAAATTAAAAAAAATAAATAAATCAATATTATAAACTCCACTTCTGCCTGGTTGGCCAGCCCTTCAGATAACACTGTTCCTTTCTAGCTTCAAGTTTCTGCCTTCCCTTCCAATATGCCCCATTTTCCTCTCTTGCAATTTTTCAAATATTATGAAATAAAACGGAGAAGGCAATGGCACCCCACTCCAGTACTCTTGCCTGGAAAATCCCATGGGCGGAGGAGCCTGGTAGGCTGCAGTCCATGGGGTCCCTAAGAGTCGGGCTCAACTGAGTGACTCCCCTTTCACTTTTCACTTTCATGCATTGGAGAAGGACATGGCAACCCACTCCAGTGTTCTTGCCTGGAGAATCCCAGGGATGGGGGAGCCTGGTGGGCTGCCGTCTATGGGGTCGCACAGAGTCAGATATGACTGAAGCGACTTAGCAGCAGCAGCAGCATGAATTAAAAAAGCATCTCCCCAACAAGGAAGGCTGCAACTTCTCTATCCCATACAACATTCAACTCAGGATTCCTTACTTTCTAAAGATTCAAAAAAGGAAAGAATTAACAACCTTTGCTTTTATCCAATCTGGACTGTAGACACAGGGATTTCGGATGAGATTTCAAGAAATTATTTCTTTCAAATGTTTTACACACATAGACACATGCATACACATGTGTGTACATGCGTGTGTATGTATATGTATTAAAGCTTTTGTCCTATGCTAAGTCACTTCAGTCGTGTCCGACTCTGTGCAACCCCATAGATGGCAGCCCACCAGGCTCCCCCGTTCCTGGGATTCTCCAGGCAAGAAATTATTAGTTATATTTATTACTTTCTTCCCTTCTACCTAGAATTGACAAATATTTTCATAGGTATATATCTAATTTCTTCCACTTAGTAAATGAACCGTCAAAAAGCTAAGGCCACACATTCAAACACACTGAAACAGGCTAAGTTCATAATAAGTTCTACTTCATGGATTGAATAAATTAACAAAATACTCATAAACTTTTCTAATAACCAACCTCAATTATTTTCTAAATTCTCTAAAGTTTTCATACGTCTTTGTAAAAGCAGGAATTGTATAAATTACCTCTGACTATATAACTAGAGAGCAAAACTTTCGACTCAGTGGAAAAGCTGTAGCAGAGAAATTATGTCTGGAATCTAAAGTCTTGGTTCCATACATTGTCAATCATCTCCCTTACTACAGTCGTATAATAGAGTGTAGAACTAAAAACTCACAGAGTAAATTTCTACCTTTATTTTCCTCAGTGCTGTTGCTCCATACATGTTTATGAAAATCAACTGGCTGACTTTCTTGTGAAAGTATTAAATTATGCATATATGGCATATATTATATATGGTAATATCCTTACCAGCAAACTGTTTTTCAGAGTTCAGACTTTGAACTAGTCTTTGTTTTTATCGCTGATTCTTCTCCATTCTTCTCCTTTAATAACAAAAGTAATATGGTTTTGATAAAACCATCCTCTGCAGGCCTGAGAAAAGACCCCCACCAGCTGTTCCCAGACTTACCATGGAAGACTTACTATGTCGGAAGCAGTGAAATTGCACATTGGCTCAAAGGTCATTAGGCACAAGCTTAGGGAAAAGAAGGAGGGCATTCACTTTTAATTTTGAATCTATCAGACATGGCTTGTCGACATTATGTCATTGGCCTGTCAGAATGAAAGAAAACCAGACAAGATTGTTTTAATACTTCACTGCTCGCAGTATTGCCACAACACCACGTGTGGAGTAGATCCGAGAAGGAAGCACTGAGGAAGCGGAGCTGCTTCACTTTTTATATTGTCATCACGGTAAAATAGATATTTGATTGGACTTCAGCCTTTGGAATGGCTCTTCTCTATGAGTTTAGCATTGGCATAGCAATAATCTATGTAAAACAGCTACCTTTTTGGATTTCTACATATTATTTGACTATGAATGCTAATGAAGAATTTACATATTAACTATTTTAGTCCACACAAAAGAAGAGGGACAATGAGAGCTAAATTAGAAGTTCAGCCTTTTTGCCTGTGTGTGTGTGCCTGTCTCTTAGCTGTGTCCGACTCTTTGGCGACCCCATGGACTATAGCCCGTCAGGCTCCTCTGTCCATGGGATTTCCCAAGCAAGAATACTGGAGTGGGCTGCCGCATTCTCCTCCAGGGGACCTTCCTGATCCAGCAATCAAACTTACCTCTCTTGAGTCTCCTTCTTTGGCAGAAGGAATCTTTACCCCAGGGATGCCCACACCTCTGTATGGATCACCACCTAATTTACTACTGCAGCTTTCGGTGTCAAGGGGCACTGATCTGAACTGTAAAATCAAACAAAAAGTGCCTATGTTTGTGGCCACAAAGGAAATGGTCCACATTTCTATTGTTGAAGAGAGTAGATTAGCACTGAGTAACTTTTTCTCTCTCTTCTCACCTGTACACACACACACACACACACACACACACACACACCAGTGTTATGAACAGTTATCTACTTCATCTACAGAGAATGAGAGTCATATGTCAATAAACCAAGATCCTGAACTCACAAAATCAGAACTGCTTGTTGCACTTCATACAAAGAGATCAACCCTAAGAAATCTCTCTTAGACCAAATACTCTAGATATTGTTTTAAATGGAAACAAATCCAGATCAGAGAACTGACACACAAGGATTCAAAAATCCCCTCTGACGAGCTGTATAGCTTTGGGCAAAGATTTTGTCTAATTCACCATTTAACTTCCTCACAACAGAAAAAAAAAGAAAATAATATCTTAAATATCAGTGGCTTGAAGCGAAGATGGAACAGTGTATGAAGTTTCCAGAATAACATTAGTGTAAAACCTACGTAAAGGAAAGGCTGAATTTTTCACTATGTAATACCACAGGATATACAAGATTTCATAATAAAGAGAACTAATGTTTACAATAATGAAACAGATGAGACCTTAATCACCCAAGAAATTTCAACTAAAACATAATATAAAATAAACATTTTAATAACAATTTCCAACAGAGCACCACTGCTTACACAAAATAAACCAAAGTTAACTGAGTTAACTGGAAAATATTTAAACCAGAATGTCCCATTTCTCACTAGGTTCAAGCAATGAAGGACTTAACATGGGTAGATGGTGAAACTATTCAAATTATTAGCCAAATTACACTGCTAACAGAATATCAAAAAATGTTTAAATCATTAACAAAGACTATCAAAACCTGAGTATATATTCATGTTGGCATAATACTGCTAAACATCTGCAGTGTTCAGTTCAGTCGTTCAGTCGTGTCCAACTCTTTGCGACCCCATGAACTGCAGCACGCCAGGCCTCCCTGTCCATCACCAACTCCCAGAGTCCACCCAAACCCATGTCCATTGAGTTGGTGACGCCATCCAACCATCTCATCCTCTGTCGTCCCCTTCTCCTCCTGCCCTCAATCTTTCCCAGCATCAGGGTCTTTTCAAATGAGTCAGCTCTTTGCATCAGGTGGCCAGTGTGCTTACCATTAATTTGCCCAAACACAGGTTTACAAGAAATTTGGGTATTCCTAAGTGTAAGAATTCTGTCAAACAAGACTGGCTAGGTACAAATTTTAAATGGCCTCTTCAGCTCAGTATAAAAAAAACTGCTGTCGCTTTCTCTTAATTGTTATTTAAGACTCTATTCAGACTTAGCTGAAATGCATAATATTCTGAATACAGAGGAGGGTAATATAATCAGCTGGAAAAGTTGGGATTTTTTCAAAGCCAAAGTGATCACTGTAATTCCAACTATGCCACTGAATTCTTTGTTCCTGTTAGAAACCATAATATTCCAGGCTAATCAGAAATTCCAAGACTAAAGGCAAATTTTCCTTTCATATTTTGTGTAGCGATTCCACATTTAAAATTTTATTACCAACTTACAACTATCAATTGAATATTAACACACCATATGTTTTTTGAGAGGTAATTATAGTATGAATCAATCCAGCTCAGGGGTAGAAAGTGATTTAGCTTGAATCCCTTCAGCATAAACTTTAGAAGTTTTAGAATTTTCCAAATTCTCCCAGTGTCTGCATCCTTTTAGGCTATCAAAGCAAAGGTAACAGATTGCTACATCAACTTCACTGACTTAGTTCTTTCCCATATCTTCCCCAAATGTCCTATACATTTGTGAAAAACTTTTATTCTGGACACAATGGAATAGATGTTAGTGTATGTTACAAGTTAAAATAATCATGCTTTCATTTACTTGTTACAATAATCATTCACTGCATTAAAAAACAGAATTTCAATGCTGAAATCAAGGCTGTTGATGCAAAGCACTAACTAATTCAATAATATAAAAAGAGTGAAAAAATATTTGATGCTTACTTAATAGGGATTATGAAAAAAATAACTGAGGATGAAAGTCACCCCAAATTACCGTTTCAAATGCTTACAAGGGCAAACTAAAGGGCAATGTTTTGCAATGGTGATTTGGGGCATTCTCATGGATTATATTTTAGCACATGAAATTGGCCAAAGTTGATGTCCTTGAATGAAAAATAATTATATATCAATATGAAAACTGTCTTTTTACTTTCCCCTTAGTAGAAAAGGCAGAGGAACCAGAGATCAAATTGCCAACACTCACTGGATCAGAGAGAAAACAAAGGAATTCCAGAAAGAACAGCTACCTCTGCTTAATCACTACACTAAAGCATTTGTGTGGATCATAACAAACTGTGGAAAGCTCTTAAAGAAATGAGAATACCACACCATCTTACCTGTCTCCTGAGAAACCTGTATGCGGGTCAAGAAGCAACAGTTGGAATCCTGTATGGAACAATCCTGTATGGTTCAGGATTGAGAAAGAAGTACAACAGGGCTGTGTGTTGTTACCCTGTTTGTTTAACTTAAACACTGAGCCCATCATGAGAAATGCCAGGCTGGATGAGTTACATGCTGGAATCAAGACAGGCAGAAGAAACATCAACAACCTCAGATGTGAGGATGATACCAATCTAATGACAGAAAGTGAAAAAGAATTAAATAACCTCAGGATGAGGGTGAAGGAGGAGAGTGGAAAAGCTGGCTGATTTAAAAAAACTAAGATCATGACATCTAGTCCCATCACTTCATGGCAAATAGAAGGAGAAAATGTGGAAGCAGTGACAGATTTCCTCTTCTTGGGCTCTAAAATCACTGCAGATGATGACTGCAGCCCTGAAATCAGAAGACAATTGCTTCTTGGCAGGAAAGCAATGACAAACCTAGACAGTGTGTTGAAAGGCAGAGACATTACTCTAGCAACACAGGTCCATGTAGTTAAGGCTGTGGTCTTTCCAGTGGTCATGTGCTGTTGTGAGAGCTGGACTACAAAAAAGGCAGAGAGCCAAAGAATTGATGCCTTCAAACTGTGGGGCTGGGGAGGACTCCAGAGAGTCCCTTGGACAGTGAGGAGATCAAACCAGTCAATCGTAAAGGAAATCAACCCTGAATACCCAGTGGAAGGACTGATGCCAAAGCTGAAGCTCCAGCAGTTTAATCACCTGATACAAACAGCTGACTCACTGGAAAAGTCCCTGATGCTGGGAAAGATTGAGGGCAGACAAAGAGGGAATCAGAGGATGATCTGGCTGGATCACATCACCAACGCAATGAACATGAACTTAGGCAAACTCCAGGAGATGGTGAGGGACAGGGAATTCTGCAGTGCTATAATCTGGGGTTGCAAAGACTTGGACATGACTGGGCACTAAACAGCATGAAATCTGTAAAACTGCAAGTCTTAGATTATTGGCACAGAAGCCACTGAAAAGGGATAGTTACATATTTTCTCCCTACCATCTCTGTTCCAACAAACACACACAACATTAAAATAACAAACTTCACATTATTAGAGCTCTTTACAGTTTACAAGGAACTTTCAAATGCATTTTTTTGCTTAAATTTCTCAGTCTTACTGTCTGGTAACAGATAATAGCATCCCTTTCTATATATGAGAGCACCTGGCAATCTAATATATGTGTGCCCTTTCTCCAAGGAAACTTGGATACATAATTCATATTAATGAATTAAGTTATTTCATTTTAATTAAATCACATGCTCTCATGTAATGGATATTTGTTCCAAAATAATGTGTATCATTTTGCCATCATTTGATTGTTTTACATCTGTTGACCTGCTCCTAGTAACTTATATACAGTTTATATGTCAGAAGTTGCTAAGGCATACAAACTGTTATTTCAGAGGGAAGTAGGTGGTGTAGAATAAAGGTGAGAGGCAAACTTAAGCAGGCAACAGTGAGTCAAAATATGGAGAACATAGTGAACACCCTCAATTTTAAAGCACAAATTTTATTTATGGTCTTAAAGCAAATCCCAGATGTGAAATGTTCTGATATTTAGAGGGGCTAGTCTTTAAGAAAAATGGTACAACGGCTTTCCTGTGACTGCTCAAAAGAATGCTTTAAATCAAATTCAAATATCCTAATCTTACCACCCTCATTTTATAATTGCATCTGATCTGAACATCCATGACAGGATAACTGACCCATACACTTAGATTTCAGAGAGGACTCTATAACGAAGATTTACCCAAGGACTTCCCAAACTAACTCAGAAGCATCTAAGAAGAGATGAGTTGATTAAATGCTATAGTCAACTACTAAAGGTTTCCATGAAATGAGAGAAGAAACCTCACTTAATTTCAAGACAAACCAGGACATCTTTAGCGATAAATAATGACCTAGTATGACCTGTAATACTGCCAAGTTATCACACATTGTGCTGGACATTCCAAAGTGCCTATCAATTTTATGTCAAAGCTCTGGCATAGATTTAGTGAATAAATACAAATTATAATGTCAATGAGCTCAACCTTTATTTTGTGAACAAAGGTAACAAATCTAAGTTCTTACCAGTTTGTAGATTCAAAACAATGAGTGAAAATGAGCACTCTGAAGATTAAGAATCATTTCTGGCTTCACAGATATTTTTATGACAGCATGCATAAATATTAAATGTAGAATCACTATAAAGTAGGGCATTAGACACATGGGATATAAGAATATATGGATAATCACATGAAATATTTACAATTGAGAGTAAAGCTGAAATAAAAGTTAGAGCTTATTACCTGCCGTGATCTATTAATTTCTTAACAAGTGTGACCAGTTTTTAAAAGATATGACTATACTTTAGAACACAAACCAATCTTTAACTTGAATCAACTTTGTTTGAAAAACTAATCACAAGATTAGAAAATATGAAATAAGGATGTGAAGAAGATTGTACTGGAGTAAATTTTAGTCACATGGATGGAAGAGTAGAATCATTTTCACATTATATTGGCATGTGCTATAAGACCATTAGAATTTACTTGGAGTAAAAGAATCACTCAACTAGTAATAAGAAAAAGAAAAAAGGTTTCTTCAACTCCTATTCAAATATTGTTTATAATTAAAAAGTATTACAATGGTAAGTGTCTGACTTGAGATTTTATTTTGGAAATTCCATTAACTTCAACAAACCAAAATNCCCATTTTTTATTTTCATTACAGTTTATAAATAAAATATTTTGATGACTAATTTTCATATGTAATATTGTTTCCAAAGTATTTCCAACTAGCTATTTCTTCAATTCCAAAATATGCTTGTTAAATAAATTATAAAAAACATTACCCAAATTAGCAGAGCATATCTAAAGTACAAGATGGTTTCTATTCCAGCCTCAAGCTGTGTATGTAAACTATTGGCTATTTTTAGTTTTCAAGTGTAGGTACAGAGCTCTCCTAATTTCTGTGAATTCTGTGTTATTAATTCTGCACAAAATATCTCCATTATCCAGCTCTGTGATCACACAGGTAGCTGAGCGTGTTATTGTCCAAGCAAATGTGTTATGAGTCCTCAGATGATGGACTGCATTGAGGCCAGATGTCAGAGGTGCTGAAATTGATAATTCATCAGTAATTTTCTATCTGTCACAATAACTCTGACCCATTGAACTAAATAAATATGTTTAATCACTGACTGGTCAACTTATCAAATGGTGCCCTGGGCTGAGGGGAAAGACTTGTCAGAACCACAGCCAAAGGCAAGGAAAAAACTGCATCCTTAATCTCTACCCTTTTCCATCTCTCTTTGAGAAAATGGACTTACAAGGAAATCATATTAGGAAAACAACTTTTAGGCTAAGAAATAATAGAAAAATATTTCCTTAAAATTCTCCTTCATTTCTTCTATTCTTTTCTACATAAACTAGACTGTTTATAGGTTTCATTTGATTGCACTTATATAAGAACATCTCAAGTTCAATGACAGGGAACATACTGAATGCCAATAATGGGAAAGAGTCAAGGAAGAGCTATATCACAGAGTTACCATTCCAGGTTACAACAGTAATCGCAAATAAAGGCACCCAGTCCCTAAGATAAAACTCCTGTCTGTTCAAGTAAGCCAACGGATTGAAAATTGCTGAATATGAATGTTACACGACAAGCCCATTCCACACAAACATTAATCATAGTTAATGAGATAAAAGCCGTAGTAACGTGTGACACTGGGTAAGTGATGGATCAGCCATCCTTTCATTGAATGTGCCAACAGCTACATGATTTTAAAGGCCAGCCGCCACCACTGTCCAGAAATGGAGCAAACTGAGATGAGATGCACTGTGCTGACCAGAAACACCAGTGGTTTCTCCAGCAGGATTTGAGGAGTTGCACAGAGAGCACCCTCAGGATTCAGTTATCTATGTCTTACTTTGCCACTTCTGTGCGCTGGCAGCCATGACAGAAAACTCTTGAACTTGTTTATTCACACTTGTTTAATCCTGATTCTACACACTGATTCAGCCTGTGGGGTTAAGAAGATGGATGGGAGAAGCCAGGGCCACGGAGGGGTCAGGGTCATGATGTCGCTAGATGTCATTAACTGCATCACTCAAGACACCAGTCACTCCAAAGGTCACTTCATTCGAGGACTAGGGTATAGGTAAACTAGTTGGATGAAATAAACAAATTTTTCTTAGAACTGACATCACATATGAAAGGAAAATCACTCTAAATTTGTTTTCTAGTCCCAAATCTATATATTTAAAGAAGCAGATTTTAAGAAATGAAGAACAAACTATCTCTGAACTCTCAAGGAAAAATACACAAATATTTTTAAAGCATCTATAGAAGGCCAGTTAGTCCATGAATTAACAATTTTTTGTTGATTTTTACCAAGTAAAATTTGGCCTATTATAAATGGTAGTTAAGTTTTAAAAGTGAAAAAAGGACAAAGTTATCACCACAGTTAAAAAAATTTCCTGTGGCAGAAAAATTTATGATGTACCTTATTTTACAGATGATACAAAATATCTGGCAGGTAGACTATAATATGAAAACTTTTCCAAAAGAACACAATTTTAAAATTTATAAGCACTTACGAAACAGGTTTGCAATTTAGATTATTCCTATTTCCTTAAAGCATGTGCAGGAAGACTGTTATAACATTTCCAAATGTTCTTTTAAATAAAGACAAATTTTGTTAG
>SJYQ01000560.1:728905-764145 GCA_006410935.1 Redunca redunca
TCTCCTTCAGAATGGACTGGTTGGATCTCCTTGCAGTCCAAGGGACTCTCAAGAGTCTTCTCCAACACCACAGTTCAAAAGCATCAATTCTTCGGCGCTCAGCCTTCTTCACAGTCCAACTCTCACATTCATACATGAGACCACATATCAGTCTAATAAATGCCTGCTTAAAAGTAATTATGAAATTCAGTTCAGTTCAGTTGCTCAGTTATGTCTGACTCTTTGCAACTCCATGAATTGCAGCACACCAGGCTTAATTTCATATAATTATGAAAATTTCAGTAAATAGCAAAACATGTATTTTACTGAATATTTTTTACACTAAGTGTAAGTCAAATATATCTCAAAAATTAGTTTATTTGTTTCATACATTTCTTTTAGAAAAACAAAACAAGATCCAAATTTATACACTAGAAACTTATGTTTGTTTACATTAAACATCAAGATAACAGAAACACTGATCTAGAATGTATATAAATTTTCAAAATAATTTTATCTTAGACCTGGATGCTTATTTGAAAAGAGAAAAATGACTTAATTACTTGGTGACTGCATAAATGTGGATCCATGATCAGTTAAATTCTCAAAAGATGTAAATGATTAAGGAAAATCTTCATTTTATCAGCAATATTATGAATTATTTGCTGCCAGCCAGAATTTGTATGAATTAAGGGTGAAAAAATATAAAAAATTATATTATCTGGGATAAGAAGAAAGGATTTTTTCACAGACTAGGGTAAAGGCCAGTTAAAACCACTGCTGCTAAATTCACTTGATATTCCAGATTGGCTCTTCTCAGTTTCTGGAAGTCAAACATAAATAATATGTTGGAAATATCTTTTTTAATACAGTAACTGCATGTAAACTCTCTACAGAAGTTCAGACAGACTTTCACTTTTCTGGAGGACAAATGATTTAGTCTAATCTCTTTACTTTAAATTAAAGAAAGAGACCCAGAGAAGTTAAAAGGTTTGCCAAAATCATAGAAATACTTAATAGAAAAAATGGTTAGAGCTTGGTCCTTTCTGGGAAAAGAAATTTCCCAAATTATCTTTTCCCTACACTGCTATCTGATGAAACTCACTCCGGCATTTGTCATTTCGAGCCTAGCTCTCATCATGTGGGGGCTTTGATTAAGTTAGTTCACCTCGCAAGGCCTCAGTTCTACATCTGAACCACAAGGTGGGTGACAGATCTCTAACTTTCCTCCAGCCTCCAGCTTCTACACACACTTATTACGATGACCCGACTCACCCAAAGGTCACTTTTTTTTTTTTCCCCTGATTTAATCCTATATCCATTTCTTATGAGAAAGCTTCCATTAATGCCCCTGTAATTAACATCAAACCCAAATGGAATGAATGGGAGATTTTCTTATGCACAGGATAAGGACCCTTAAATAAGAATGAATAATGATAATATTTCCCAGAAGACAACTATGGCAGCCCTCAAGTATGATTAACTAGACCACTCCTTGTCTTTCTCCACAGAAATAGAACAGTTCATTTGCATGTCATCTGATATAAAGAGAGATCCTAGCATATAATGGGTTATTACCACTGGGTACTTCATTAGTAAAGCTTTTCTTTATGATGTGACAGAAAAGAGAAAGACAAAGTAAATTGAGATTCTTACATCTCTATTAATGACACACACATATGAAGATTAGATTTTATCAGCTTATCCATCAATACTAAAGAACCAAACAAGTAGTTAGAAAGGGTTTTGTAAGCTGACCTCTTTCTAGGTAGTCCCATTTAAAAGCAGGATTTTAAGAGAAGCTGCTTTTAAAAGAAAATCCTGTATGAATATTAAACACAGCATATCCCTCCTTCTTTTAAGAATATTCAAAGCAGATCCAGGAAGAAAACAAAAATAAATTAGCCTTTCTGTCAAGTCACTCTTGAACCTGGACATGAGGGTCCTGGGGAATTATATGTTATAAACGAGTGGTTGGATACAAATGCAATTAATTTAATAGCTTATAATCTCAAAGGATTTCAAGATAAGATGTGTAAGACATATGCATAAGTGAGATTTTTCCAAGGACTTTTCATGAAACGTGATAATACTAAATTTAAGGAATCATTCCTACTTTATGGAATTCCTTGTGAAAAAAAAAAAGTGATGAGACTAAATAAGTCACTAGTGCTTAAGTTTTATTATCTTGTTTCATTATGATGAAGACTGATTTCCTTTCAGGGAAATATAAGGCAAAGCTACAATAACATATATAGCTGTATGTAATTTTTAGGTTCTCTTCTGACCACATCATCATATTGGTCTTGATTTGCCTATACTTTCTTAAAATTCCAGGAACACATACTCTATAATTATTGTCTGGCATGCTGAGGCAAAATCTGCAACATCCAGGGGCTATGTGCTGTACTTCGTGGCTCAGTTGTATCCAACTCTTTGCAACCCCATGGACTGTAGCCCACTGGGTTACTCTGTCCATGGAGATTCTCCAGGCAAGAATACTTGAGTGGATTGCCATGCCCTCCTCCAGGGAATCTTCCCAGTCCAGGGACTGACCCAGGTCTCTTGCATTATAGGCAGATTCTTTACCGGGGCCTCTTCTTTCCTCAGTGTAACATAGAACAAATGTATTCTCTCTTTACTATGACAGTTCTTGATGTGTTTGGCAGGAACTACCAAAAATGATCCCAATTCCTTCCACTTTTTCTACCTGCAACAGTATTAAATCCTTAATTTTTCTCTTCTAATAGCATTCCAGTTAACAGTGAATTTAAACTGGTACTCAAAACTATTAATGCTATTCCTCCCATATTTTTAACAGCAAAAAAAATCAACCCAGATCACATTTCTCAATCTGAACTATTAAGACGTTTACAGCAAGAGATTTTTTGCAGTTTTATCATAGACCCTGTTCATTAGGTCAAGTATTAGTTCAGTTCAGTTCAGTCGCTCAGTCGTGTCCGACTCTTTGCGACCCCATGAATCGCAGCACGCCAGGCCTCCCTGTCCATCACCATCTCCCGGAGTTCACTCAGACTCATGTCCATCGTGTCCGTGATGCCATCCAGCCATCTCATCCTCTGTCGTCCCCTTCTCCTCCTGCCCCCAATCCCTCCCAGCATCAGAGTCTTGTCCAATGAGTCAACTCTTCGCATGAGGTGGCCAGAGTACTGGAGTTTCAGCTTCAGCATCATTCGGGACTCTTTATTCTTAGGAACAGGCACTTCTCTCTTATTTTAACGAAATTCCCCTCTTCTCTCCCCTTCATTAAAAAAACCCTATAACTAAATACAAAATCCATGATGAAGCAAAAATCAAAAGTAGAAAAAGAAATTCTCAGGCCTGCACATAGAACATACCACAAGTTGAATTTACTCATTCTAAACAGTGAATCCATGAATCCGAATAAGTGAATTTTAAGGAAATTTTAACATATAATAAAAAATATGAATTCATCAGTGTTTAAGCAAAACACTTCATATTTCAAAGTCATAAAATAAATTATTGCTTTTTAATAAGACATTTTATATACTCATATCTACTTAAGGATTTAGCTTATTTGTTTTAACCTTTTACTTTGAACTAATTATATATTCACAGGAAGTTTTAAAGATAGTACACAGATGTCCCCTGTACCCTAGAGCCAGTTTCTGCTCAGTGGCTACATCATACTTAATGATAGTACTATACCAAAACCAAGAATTTAACACTGGTACAACAAATGTGCTTCTGTGCCATTTTATCACATGTGTACATTTGTGTAACCATCATCACAACCAAGATACACAACTATTTCATCCCTACAAAGATTACCCTCTTGCTCTCCCTTCATAAACACACCCAAGCCTCTCTCCCCACCATCTCTGAACCTTGGCAATCAGTAATCTCTTTCCATCACTATAAATCTGTCATTATGAAGAGGCTGTATAGATGGAACCATATAATATGTAACCTTTTTAAATGGCTTTTTTTCACACAGCATAATGCCCTTGAGAGCTCTCTAAGCCATTGTGCATATCAATAATTCATTCCTTTTTATTGTTGAGTAGTATTCCGTGGTATATACATAAGGTGGTTTGTTTAACCATTCACCTATTGAGGGACATTTTAATTGTTGTTTATGTTTATTGCTCTTACAAATAAAACTGTTCTTAAAGTCATATACTCGTTTTTGAGCAAATGAAAGTTATTATTTTCTCTTAGAAAAATACCCAGGAGTGCAAATGTATGATAAGAGTTTTCAGAAATTATCAAACTATTTTTCAGAGTGACTGTACAATGCTCTACATGGTAGGTGGTGATAGCTCATCATAAGCTATTTTAATGTGCATTCCTCTAAGGCTAAGTGATTTTTTAAATCTCTTCAAGTGCTTATTTGCTAGCCATACATCCTTTTTGGTAAAATATCTCTTTATAGCTTATCATTTTTTCTAACTGGATTATTTGTCTCATTTAATGTTGAGCTTTGAGAAATCTTTATACATTTTAGGTGTGAGTCTTTAGACAGACATATGTTTTTTGCAAATATGTCCTCCTAGTATCTAACTTGTCTGTGTATCCTCTTAACAAGATCTTTCAGAGAATAAAAGTTTCTCATTTCAATGGTGCCAAATTTATTTATCTTTCTGGTTTGTGCTTTGGTATCATGTCTAAGAAATCTCTACCAACCCAAGGTATCAAAGATTTTTGTCCTATTTTCTAAAAGTTTTATAAATTTAATATTTACATTAAAATACTTGGTTCATTTTAAATTCATTTTTGTATCATGTTTGAACTGTAAGTTGACCTTTTTTTGCCTTTGAATATAAAACTGCTCCAAGTTATCACTTATTGAGAAAACAACTCTTCTTCCCTTAGTAAATTTTTAAGTTAAATATAAATAAATAGTTATCTGAAAGTCAAACTGACCAATGTAAACATTATGTACTGAACTTCATTTTACAATATACATAACCATGAGATAATGTATGTTACTCTGTTAATAACCTCCAAAGAACTGCAGAAAGTATTATAAGGGTATCATTGCTATTATCATACTCCTTTCTCTATAAAACTTAGTCAGATTATGTTTAGATATTAAATGATAGATGATTCTTCTTATAAATTGGATTCTTAAGCTCTAAGATGCTTTGGCCTGCAAACATGTCAATAAGAGCTGAAAGTGATGGATTTTCCTGATACTGATATTTGACAACTAGGAACTGTACAGAGAAAATCAAATTACTTGAATAAACTAATGAGCTCTCAAATGTCAATACATAACTAAATAAAAAAAAAAAGAAAGCAAATTTTACTCTTTCTGGTGTTTGTTTCCTTTAGTATCCCATGAATCACAGAATTATAGCACCAAAATGAAGCTTTAGACTTCATCCAGCATTCTCATTGTATATATACAATTGGCTACCCAGTTTCTGGGTAGAATACCTAAAACAAATGCTAATGATTTCTTCTGTGTGTCAAATGATTTTGTTTGTTTAAATGAATCAATGAGACCATTTAGCATGGTAGTTAAGAAAGCAAACTCTAGGCAAAGGCTGCCTGGGTTCAAATTCTGCTCCTCTCACTATGTAAAAATTGTTAAGGTAAAGTGTTGGGTTCAAATATAATAGAGATAAAATAATAAGTTGTTTAGAGAATTATACTAAAAATAAACCATGAATATAAAACACTTAAAATTTTTGGCATTTAGTAAACATCAGTGATTATTTTTACTAACTTTCCACCTAGAAAATTCATTTCACCTGGTCCATAATTCTCAGCAAATCAACCTTTCTTTCCTCTCAATTTTCACATGTTTAAGCATTCCTCACTCTAAGACTTTACATTTTATACCATTGTTGAGCACTCTGTGATGGCATGAATCATGCCCTGTTCTGGTTTTTGTGGTTAAAATAAAACCCACAGCTATCACAAAATATACTACCTCAATCATTTTTAAGTGTATAGGACTTCCCTTGTGGCTCAGACGGTAAAGCGTCTGCCTACAATGCAGGAGACCCGGGTTCGATCCCTGGGTCGGTAAGATACTCTGGAGAAGGAAATGGCACCCCACTCCAGTACTCTTGCCTGGAAAATCCCATGGATGGAGGAGCCTGGGAGGCTACAGTCCATGGGGTCTCAAAGAGTCGGACACGACTGAGCAACTTCACTTCATTTGGTTAGTAGTGTTAAGCATATTAACATTGTTGTGCAACAGATCTCTAGGACTTTTTCATCATAGACACCTGAAACTCTATACCTATTAAACAACTCTAGTTTTAAATATCAGAATCCTCAGCAACTAGCTGAGTATGTAGAAGCTTGAAAGTACTATACTAAAATGTAGCAAATTAAATTTGCATCATCACAAACTCATTTCTTAAACTTCTGACAAATTTTCCTTTGAAATGCCATTTCCTATCTTTCTGGTATCAAATTAACTCATCAAATTAATTCAGCCTTTCTCTGCCCATACCTTAATTTGAAGTAGATATCCTACCTTTACACTTTTCCATGTTCTAATTCACCTTTACTGCCTTTAATAACCTTGCATATCTTACAAATATCATTCCCATATCAAAAAATAAAGTTGAAGTCTCTCAGGTCTTCTAGTAAGAGACATGTAAGTTACTTACTTCGGTTTTACTCATTTGCTCACTCCTGTCTGACTCTCTGCAGCCCAATGGACTATAGCCCGCCAGGTTCCTCTACTGTGGAATTTTCCAGGCAAGAATATTAGAGTGGGTTGCCATGACATACTCCAGGGGATCATCCCAACCCAGGGCCTGAACTTCCATCTCTTGTGTCTCCTGCATTGACCACTTTACCACTGCACCACCTGGGAAGCCCCCTGTCCCATCACTTCATGGCAAATAGAAGGGGAAAAAGTAGAAGTCACAGATTTTACTTTCTTGGGCTCCAAAACCACTGCAGATGATAACTGTAGCCATGAAATTAAAAGACGCTTGCTCCTTGAAAGGAAGGGTATGACAAACCTAGACAACATTTTAAAAAGCAGAGACATCGCTTTGCCAACAAAGGTCTGTCTAGTCAAAGCTGTGGTTTTTACTGTAGTCATGTATGGATGTGAGAGTTGGACTATAAAGACAGCTGAGAGCTGAAGAATTGATGCTTTTGAATTGCAGTGCTGGAAAAGACTCTTGACAGTCCCTTGGGCAGTAAGGAGATCAAACCAGTCAACCCTAAAGGAAATCAACCCTGAATATTTACTGGAAGAACTGATGCTAAAGCTGAAGTTCCAATACTCTGGCCACATCATGTGAAGAGCTGACTCATTACAAAAGACCCTGATGCTTGGAAAGGTTGAAGGCAAGAGGAGAAGGGCATACCAGAGAATGAGATGGTCAGACAGTATCAATAACGGAATGGACATGAATTTGAGCAAACTGGGAGACAGAGAAGGACAGAATAGCCTGATGTGCTGCAGTCCATGGGATTGCAAAGAGTTGGACATGACTTCGCAACTGAACAACAGCAAGAAGAATTCTAGGCCCTACTTGTGATGCTACTCAATGGGCCAATGACATGGGCCAAATAGACTTTTCCTCCTGCCTGTAACCTGGGATGCCATGTTTGCTTGCAGCCTTTGGGAGGATCAACTTTTTAACAGGCTTAGTCTATCCGGTAAGTAACCATGGGTTATTCTGGGTGGTAGAATTTCTGCAAATGCAAAAAAGCAAAATAAACATAAAACAAGTCTAGATTCTCATCATCTGTCTCTCATATAATTAAAGCACCCACCTCTCTTATAATCCTTGCCTGACTTTTCTACAAGAGTCAAAGACACTACTGATGTCTAAGCAGTCCCAGAAAGTTAGTGCTAGGGAACTTCAGAGAGTTCATAGAAATCCTAAACAGGGGCCCAATATTATCTTCCTAGATTAATTCTTATAAAATACATACTCATACAAAAATGTATGAGTAACCCCTAATTAAGAAAGAAGTGGTTGAAAACATTATTTTTATATGAAAATCTCCTAAGAGGGAAATCAGTTCTAATGATTTAGAGTGGAAAAAATATGTTGATATTACAACTGAACCTCTCATCCTTTAACAGTTGAGACAAGCTGTGACCAACTTCTCCAAAAAAAAAAATTCACCTGCTGCTTTTATTTCTGTACTTCTCTTAAGAGTTTAACATATATACTGAGTTATGCATGGAAAAAGTGCAACCTTCTTTATGTAATTATAGAAACCTTGTGGGAGCTGCTTCAGAATTGAATGATGTGTGTATTATAATTATCAGAAACAAATTCAATCTAAAGAATAAAAATTGGAAACCTGTCATTCTGATGAAACACATATCTTGAGCAGAAAAGCATACAAGTTGCTGTAAAATAATTATGTTTCCTAACTACCATGTCAACCTATATACCTTTTCAGTAGAATCGACTTATATTTACAAACCACTTGAAATCGAATGAATTGAAGGTTTATAGGTGGGAAACCCTCCAAACCTTAAATAGACAACTCTTGTGCATGTGTACGTGCTAAGTCACTCCAGTCATGTCTGACTCTTGAGACCCTATAAACTATAGCCTGCCAGGCTCCTCTGTCCTTGGGATTCTCCAGGCAAGAATACTGGAGTAGGTTAGACATTTCTTACATTTACCTTAAAAAAAATTATGAGATTGAAAACAAGAGCTGGATTCAACAGATCTTTGTCTTAATATACCTTAGTATTACTATAAATAGTTTTGACTGTCATTCTGTGAATAGGATTTACATGTTTACAGAGCTCAGGATTAAATTGGTTTTGGAAATAATCTTTTGAAGAGGACATTGAAATTTCTCTTTTCTTTGTGTACTTTCTTGGAATCAGAATTAATTTAAGCTAATCTGAGTGAATGGCAACTTGAAACTTGTAAAGGGAGAAGGGTTGAATACAATTAATTCAATCAACAGAAACCTGATATCAAAATAGAGCATTGCACTCTCTGAGTAGTTCCTAAGTTCAAACATATACTCCAGGCATAGCAATTTCACACCTTCATTTGTAAAGATTAAATAAGAGACCTTTATATCAAATAATTTGATGGAGAATTACAAAATTAAAAGCCACAAGACAAAACAGCCCAAATAACATAGATGTGTGCATGGCACACACATGTATCTTCTAACATTATTCTCTAACACCAAAAGAATGCCATAATATTTGCTATTATCTTTTGTTTCTAGTTAAAGACATTTTAGATTGGTTTCTCTATGTCTATACATTCTTGCTTTATAATACTGTCAACTGAGTTTACAAATTTCTTTTAAAACAGCCTCTTGGACCAACACTGTGGATACAAGGCAGTCTGAGATCTGTAGAGCACAAACAATATTTTGATTTTGATCATTATTTTTTCTTAATATGGTCTCTTACTAGTGATTACGCTTGCTATAAGACAAACAGCCTCTATTAATTTGCTAGGGTTGCCAGCACAAAATACCATAGTGCCTGTGACTTAAAAGCAGAAGTTTATTTTCTCAGAGTTCTGGAAGCTAAAAGCCTAAGATAAAGGTGTTGGCAGTTTGAGTTTCTTCTTCCTTGAGGACCGTGACCACCTTCCGATTGTGTTCTCATATGGTCTTCCCTCTGTGCACAGGCATCGTTGGTGCCTATGTGTCTAAACATCCTCTTCTTATAAGACCACCAGTTAGAACAGATTAGGAGCCACCCTAATTGCTATATTTTAATTTATCTCTTTAATGACCCAATCTCCCAACACAGTCCTAATCTGAAGTACTAGAAATTAGTGGAAATTAGAGCTTCAGTATGTGAACTAGGGGGCCACTATTTAGTTCATAACATGGACCAAGTATGTTAAGGTATAAGTAGTTTTCGGTGGTTGTCTGTATACCCTCCCCACAAAATCTCTTCATTGTCTTTTGAAATCTGTAGAAATAGGGGCTTCCCTGGTGACTCTGACAGTGAAGAATCTGCCAGCAATGCAGGAGACCCAGGTAAGATCCCTAGGTCAGAAAGATTCCCGTGGAGGAGGAAATGGCCATCAACTCCAGTATTCTTGCCTGGAGAATTTATGGACAGAGGAGCCTAGTGGGCTACAGTCCATGAGGTTGCAAAGAGTCAGACACTACTGAGCAACGAACTCATATGAATAAAGTGATCATGACAAAGCCAGTGGCTCCTCTATTTTTCTTGGTCAAGATCTATGAAAATCAGTTTCACTTGACTAGTTGCTTCCTATACATTTAAATAGAAAGGTTTGCTTATTTTAGTAAAGTGTCATGAGAGCAGTACATTGGTTTCCTAGTCCTAGAATTACTTAATCAACTTTTATTGCAATTCCCATTAATTTCTTATTCTAAACCTTCCTAGCAAATTAAAAAACATAGACTTTTATGATTTTTTGAAGGAAAAATAACATGGGAACAGGAAAGGTTATGTCAGTTATTCTTAGGAAAGATAATGTCATCTCCTGAGAAGCCAGAATATTCTCCTGTTTCATGACAAATAAAGAAGTGGGAGAAAGTGAAGTAAGATTCAAACAGCAAGATTATTCAACTTAACTGGAGCCAAGATCAACATGGTCTGGTAAGAAGTTTCACAAAGGGAAGTAATTTCAGAATTTATTTCATCAAATCATACCTACTTGAATTAAATAACTAGGTCAAAGACCTAGTTCATGACCACCCAGTGACTTCACATAATTAATTAGTTTATATTTTAATTAATTAAATCATATATTAAACTATGGACATGTACCACAAAGAAGTATAACATGCCAGCCAGTCAATAATATTTCATCAAATACTGACAATGTTTTGTAGCTATGCTTTATACAAAGAGGGGCGCTAGGTAGGTACCTTGAATTCAATAACACTACTAAATATTTTTATCTACACTTAAAAGTTACATATAAGTCTTCAAAAAGTTAAGTTACCATATGACTAACCAATTCCACTCTTAGCTATACACTCAAGAGAATCCCCAAATGAAACCATAGGTCACACAAAAACTTGCAAGAATATTCATAGCAGCATTATTCATAACTGACACAAAGTGGAAACCCAAATTCCCATCAATGTATGAGTGAATGGAAAAATGTGGTATATTCACACAATAGAATATTATTCAACAACATAAAGAAATAAAGTACTGATATATCCTACAACAAAGATGATCATTGAAAACATTATACTAAGGAAAAGAAGCTAATCAAAAAAGACCATATATTGGGTGATTTCATTTATATGACATGCACAGAGCAGGCAAACATATAGTCAGATAATAGATCAGTGTTTACTTAGGGATACTGCAGAAGGGATCCAGGAGAATGAGAATTGGCTGCTAATGGGTATAGAATTTCCTTTAGAAGTGACAAAAATGTTCAAATTAGATTGTGGTATTGGTTGCCCAACCCAGTGAATACACTAAAAAAAAAAATGAAAAAACATTAAATTGTATATTTTAAATGGTCAAATAATATGTGAACTGGAAGTAGAGCATGAGATGGTTAGATAGAATCACTGACTCAATGGACATGAATTTGAGCAAACTTGGGGAAACAGTGAAGGACAAGGAAGCCTAGCACGCTGCAGTCCATGGGGTCCCAAAGAGTCAAAATGAGTTAGTGACTGAACAACAACATATCTCAATAAAGTATTATTTTTTTTAAAAAGTTCCCCATGGCTCAGCCTTTTCTCAATTTATCTCATGTGTTTTTGGAATATAGAGGTATTTTGCCTGGATAACATTCATTTACAGCTAAAAGTAAAGAAAAGAAAAAGAAAAAGAAAAATTACATATTTATTAGGAAATATCAATGAAACAATTCACCTTGTGTTCATTTTTAATGCCACCTGTGACTCCTGTTACTAAAGTCAGTCTACTTCTATAACCTTTCTTTCCTGTACAGATAAAACATCAATTTAGTTTTGGATTTAAAGCAAACAGGATCATTGTGTTTGTAGAGTGTTCCATAGCTCTGCTCTTCTAGCAATCTGTGACTTATAAATAATGCAAGACCTTTTCCTTCTCTAAATGACTTTCTTGAGGCATGAGTCTTCATACATGGAAACAAAAAATGGAAAGAAAAAAAGAAAAAAAATGAAAGAAGAGAAATAAATCACCCCACAGTCATGGAATTCCATCTATTTCTAGCTCCCCAATTGAATTATGAGAGAACATCTATTCTCTTTTGTAGTTGCATCAAAAGCCAAATGTCAACTATTTAGCTATTTTTTTTTAAATTTTATCAAAGTAAAGGTAAATCGTAGCTAATCTGAAAAGTTGTTGTGTTTTAGTTTTGCTTTATAAGGGGAAGGAAAAAAAAAAAGGATCGGTTTCTAAGTGACCCCTGACCTTTGAACCACAACCTTCTTGCCACTAAAGCGTTCAGCACCTCATTTAATCTCCCCTCTCTGCACTGGCTCAGTGCAAAGAAAAGGAAACGGAAAAAATAATCTGGGGACTTCATCAATTTTTCATGAATTTTCATTTAGGCCAGAACCCCGTCTTACCCTGGTCGATAGATCAAGCTGCTGTCATATATTTACCACCTGGGGCTACAGCTGCCATCTCTAGGGGCTGCCACTGACTCAGGCTGCATCAGAGTCAGCCTCAGTCTGTGTGAGGACCCTGCATGCTCCTTCTGCTCCAAACACAGGGAGCATCGGAGTTCAAACTGAAACTCTATCTGAACCAGTTACGCCTCAGCTCTCTTGGTGGTCCCATCGGAAAACTATATATTAAATTCTTCGGTGCCAAGTGCCTTGCTTGTAGACCCTGCAATTCTATTTTCTAAATATGTAAAAATCACTTTTTTTTTCTTGGCTAAAAACCTTCTTTGAGTTCAAGTGATTAAAAAGTACTTTCTGGCTTTTTTTTTTCCCCCAAAGCAAGAAGATAAAAAAATAAATATGAGCAAAGTGATTCAACTCTCCACTGCAATGATAAGTTCTAAATAGCTTTTTCCTGCATTATATTGTTCCCTTTCATAAACTGAACTATGTATTTAAGAAAAGAGAGAATATAGTACGATAAAAAAAAATAGGCTAACTTCCAACAATCAGTTAAGACAGATGGCTATCAATAAAACTGCACACTTCATATGAAAACAGGAAGCAAGACTGTTGAAATTGGAAATGAAAATCAAGATGAAGCAGAGACAAAAATTCCAGATTTTTTATCAATAATTATTTCATGATAAAATTTATAAATTTGTTTGCTACTTATCCATATATTCTTAAGCACCTTATATACACTTAAATCCAGAGAAGGCAATGGCACCCCACTCCAGTACTCTTGCCTAGAAAACCCCATGGGTGGAGGAGCCTGGAAGGCTGCAGTCCACGGGGTCACGAAGAGTGACTTCACTTCCACTTTTCGCTTTCATGCATTGGAGAAGGAAATGGCAACCCACTCCAGTGTTCTTGCCTGGAGAATCCCAGGGACGGGAGAGCCTGGTGGGCTGCCACATATAGGGTCGCACAGGGTCGGATATGACTGAAGCAATTTAGCAGCGTACACTTAAATAAATTCTCAACTGATTTTGACCCTCTCCCCAGCCCCTGCCCCATCAAGAGGACATTTGACAGAACTTGGAGAAAGAGTCTGTTGTCATGACTTGGGGTGCTATTGTTTAGTCGCTAGGTTGTCTTAACTCTTTTGCAATAACTGTAGCCTGCCAGGCTCCTCTGTCCATGGGATTTCTCAGGAAGAACACGAGAGTGGGTCACCAGTTCCTTTTCCAGGGGAACTTCCCAGGGATTGAATTCATGTCTCCTGCATTGACAGGTGCATTCTTTACCACTGAGCACCAGGGAAGCCCACAACTTGGATTGCAGGGGTCCTACTGGCAACTCCTCAGTAAAGTCCAGAGATGCTGCTACACATTCTATGATGCACAGCAGAGCCCCTACAACAGGGAATGACCCCATCACAAATGGTAATAGTGCACAAGTTGGAATACCCTGCTGTGGTTCCTCATACCCAATTCAGAGCTGAATTCTTGAAAGAACAGGCACTTGTTATGAGCCACTCCAACTTCACCACCTACGCATTCTTCAGCTGCTATACTTTCTTTCCATCCCTGGAGCCCACAGGTACTTTTAATTAGACTACCCTGTGGTATTTGCATTGCTAAATACTTGTCTTTCTTAAAATCACCTGCTTATTTTTCTTGTCACTCCATTTCTCATATTCTATCACCTCAATACCTTCTCTGAGCCTCCTGCACTAGAATTCTTTCCTTTGCTTGCCATTAAATGTTAGGGCTCCAAACAATGAAAGTGATCTCAGGTCTTTTACCACTGCCTACAAACAGCTTGCCCGGGTATTCACATCCACGTCTATCTACTCCCATGGTTTCAACTTCCATCTGGGAAAGACCTCTCAATTCCAGGAGCTCTTTTCTTAATGGAACATGGCATATTTTTACCTTGCTGTTATTTCACTGGTACGTCAAACAATGCAACCACACTGACTGCACTCTCCTATTCCCACTAGAGCTCTTTCTCCTGTATCTGCCATCCCTTTCTATGGTAGCTATCACAATACACCTAGCGACTCCACGTAAAACATCTGGGAATTACCTTTATCTCCCAAACCAACCACAAACTGATACAGTTTGTAAGTATGAGTCAAACTATTTCCTTCTTACAATCCTCACTGTTTTCGTACAATTTAAAATCTACCATATACTTTTCTCTGAATGATGTTATAGCTTCTAACTCTTCTCTGATTTCAATCTTCATCACTTTAACCTAATCTTCAATTTTCTAACATTCTCCTTTTATGTAGCAAAAAGTCTAGATTTTATGATTTACCACATGACTATCTAACTCATGCTGCCCATCAACCTCATATCAAGCTATCTTCAGTTCTCCAAATACATAGTGTCTTCAGGCTTCCATTCTTTCCTTTAACAGACTCATAAATAGATGTGCCATAATTGGGCAATTATGCTGTATCCTAAAATATGAAGACCAGACATTTATATGACCCATGGTGGCTCGTATCATTTTATAAAAATATACCTTGGTTATCAATAGTACTGACAAATCACAATGCTTTGACCTAGATTTCCATATTAACACATTTTCTGAAACACACAAGGAAAGGAAGAATACTGATGAGCTAATGTGAAAAGGATGAGCAGCATATAAATGGATATTATTTGATCTTGCGTTGCCTCAAATGGCATGAACTGTTGACAGGGCATTAGAAGAAAGAATTTTATTCACTAGCTGAATCCAATTTAGAACCCGTCTTGTTCTCCTCTCTAAGTCAGAAGCATTTTTTAGCATTCCTCAAAGCTTACTGATTTAAAAAATAAATAAAAATGCTACTTCCACATTACATAAAAAAAAAATCATGGTTCCAAATTTTCCTTCTCAAACAGTTTGATTCATTATTAATGACGCAACTAGGAAAGAGAGAAATCCTTTCAGTTAAATAAAAGTGCAAGGTGCCTGTGTGTTAGAAGCAATTTTAAGAGAGAGAAGGCTCAGAAAATAAAGTAAGTTTATAGCTGTCCAACAAAAAAGTGACTGGTTGATTTATATAAAATTTAATATTAAGAATAAAGTTAGTTAAGGATTAAAAATAGAGTTATTCGATTAAAATAAATAAGCTAACAGGATATATATTACAACATAGGGATTATAGCCCATATTCTATAACAACTATAAGTGAAATTTAACCTTTAAAAATTGTAAATCACTATGCTGTACACCTGAAATGGTGATAATATTGCACATCAACTATACTTCAATTTAAAAAGTAAAAAGCATTATTTGCTAGTGATTAGACAAAATAAAACTTTTAATTAAAACTTCTTTATTTTTTAATATAAAATGAGCCAGATTTCATTTGATTGTTTTTCCAAATATGGCATAATTATCTAAAACTGAAAATTAGAACAAACATGCCCTGATCCTGAATTCCCCATTAAGTTATGGTCTGAGTCTTGGTCACCCAGCCATCAGGGGTTTCATTCTATTTATAAAAGGAAAAAAATAATGCCTGTTACATTTACTGTAAAGGGATCCTGTGGGGGAAAAGTCAATAGAATTGACATTGAAATATTTTGATATGTTTGAAATGTTCCAAAATAAGATAATTCAAAACAAAAATAGGCAGTTTAGAATATTTACTTTCTTGAGGTTTTGGGTATATATATCTCACTAAACTGCATTTAAACTAACTGCTTTTAAAATAAAGTTATAAAAATAAAATTACTTAGCTTGTTGTTGTTGTTGTTTTATTAGCTGAGTCATGTCTGACTCTTTGGCAATGGTCTGTAACCCGCCAGGGGACTTCACAGGCAAGAATACTGGAGTGGGTTGCCATTTCCTTCTCCTGGGTATCTCGCTGATCCAGGGATCTAACCTAATCTGGTACAAAATGGCATTGCTAGCAAAAGTTCTAACACTTATATCTTAAAGTACTTCACAGAATAAATTAGGGTTTTAGAATTCGTGTAGTGTCTTCCTATTGGACTTACACATTTCAAGCACAGAGCAGGTTCCAGATTTCCTAGTACAAACCATAAATCTAAATACTGGATGCTTAAGAGCAAAAACTTTCATTGAGACAGCTAAGTAAGAAATTGTATGATTTTTTTACTAAAAGATGCTTTCATATATAAACATAATGATATATTATTGAGTATTTCAATATATACATATACAAGTTTTATAATCATGTAATACCATATAGCCTGTGAGTATAGTATCAGTTAATTGTAGACATGAGACCATGAAATATTATATCTAGGACTCCCATTCCAGCTATGTTAAGAAAAAAAAAAGACTTATGCCTTCTGAAATATTTAAGTTATCTTATCTATGAACACCTACTGGTACATGCAAGAAGTTGAATAGCACAAATTTTTTTTAAAACTCAATTACTGCCATCTTATTCNTGGAGTGGGTTGCCATTTCCTTCTCCTGGGTATCTCGCTGATCCAGGGATCTAACCTAATCTGGTACAAAATGGCATTGCTAGCAAAAGTTCTAACACTTATATCTTAAAGTACTTCACAGAATAAATTAGGGTTTTAGAATTCGTGTAGTGTCTTCCTATTGGACTTACACATTTCAAGCACAGAGCAGGTTCCAGATTTCCTAGTACAAACCATAAATCTAAATACTGGATGCTTAAGAGCAAAAACTTTCATTGAGACAGCTAAGTAAGAAATTGTATGATTTTTTTACTAAAAGATGCTTTCATATATAAACATAATGATATATTATTGAGTATTTCAATATATACATATACAAGTTTTATAATCATGTAATACCATATAGCCTGTGAGTATAGTATCAGTTAATTGTAGACATGAGACCATGAAATATTATATCTAGGACTCCCATTCCAGCTATGTTAAGAAAAAAAAAAGACTTATGCCTTCTGAAATATTTAACTTATCTTATCTATGAACACCTACTGGTACATGCAAGAAGTTGAATAGCACAAATTTTTTTTAAAACTCAATTACTGCCATCTTATTCACAAATAATTCTTGATAAAATATTTCTTCAAAACAGAGAATACCAAAATTATATGATGCTGTTTAAATTATGACACCAAATCCTCATGTATAAACCAGAAAACAAATCTAATGTATCCTGAAATTTGTTCTGGAAAACCATTCAAAAAAAAAAGGTATGCAGTCAATGGTCAAATAGATGCAAAGTCTTGATATATTGATTTACTAGTGCTATTTGGGCTACATGATTAATAAATAAATATAATATTAAGTGTCAAAGGCAGGACAAATCATTAGCTATTACTGATTATAAAATCTGAGCAAGATCTTCCTGTATCTGAACATTTTGACTATAAACAGAAATCACTTCTCTTCTCTAGTGCATTTTTTTATAAAAAAAAATATAATTGCTTTTGTTAGTATATTTTCCCCTACGTGCCTTGGGTAATGATCCCAGAATTTACCCTGGAAGCAAAACAGTTAATATAACCTGAAGAGTATATTCATTTTAAAGCTGCCCAATAAAAATTAGATATAAAAAATAATATGTATAAATATATTAAAATAGGCACATATAAACAGAACAGAAATAGGTACAATAATGAATTTATGCCTTATATTTGATGCCATGTTACACATAAACTCTTTAACATTGCCAATCGTAATACTTGATTAGATCTCTCATTAAAAATTCAAATTTAAAATACAATCAGCATCATTGCCATGTTGCTTTAATATAATAATGTAATACCCACAACTTTCAATATATTCAGTTCAGTTCAGTTGCTCAGTCGTGTCTGACTCTTTGTGACCTCATGAATGTCAGGCCTCCCTGTCTATCACAAACTCCCAGAGCTCAGACTTACGTCCGTCGAGTCAGTGATGCAATCCAGCCATCTCATCCTCTGTCGTTCCCTTCTCCTCCTGCCCCCAATCCCTCCCAGCATCAGAGTCTTTTCCAACGAGTCAACTCTTCGCATGAGGTGGCCAAAGTACTAGAGTTTCAGCTTTAGCATCAGTCCCTCCAAAGAAATCCCAGGGCTAATCTCCTTCAATATATTAAGATGGCCAAAAATTTGTTCAGGTTTCTGTATACTATAATGGAAAAATCCAAACAAACTTTTTCGCCAGCTCAATAAATAATTCTATTGCAACACCTTGGCTATACATTATTTTGATGAGCTTTCTCTGGAGAAGGTACAATAAATTTAGTCCAAGTGTTGACTTCTATTCTTTAGGTATTAAGCACCCATGGGAATAAATCAAAGCTTACTAAAAATAAGTCAAAGTGCATGCCATTTATGAGGTTCATTAAGTTTACTTACATGCCACTTCCAGAGATGCATTTCGACTCACTGCTTCACCAAGATAGTTCCTTGCAACACACACATAGCTTCCTTCATCCGGTTTACTTCTGCGCCCATGCACAATGCGCAAGAAGAATAAGGATCCGCTGGGCAGAAGCATCCTATGCGACCGGGGATCATCCTTGTCAGTCTCCACCCGCTCACCATCCTTGTACCACTCAATGGTGGGTGTTGGCCGGCCCTCGGCCTTACAGTTCAAAGTAGTGGGCTCTCCCTTAGAGACAATGACATCGGAAGGGTGCTCCACGATCCTTGGGGGAAAGTCTTCCTGGCGAAGACGAGATCCTACAAAACGTGACAAAACGAAGACAAGCTTTAATATTTCTTTATCTATAGATTTTGTTTCACTTGGGTTCACACAGATGAAATTAAACAATTCAATCGTTCAAAATGCACTTACTACCATTTTATGTATGTTTCAATCTTTTGTTCTTTATGCATCTTGTAAGTCACCCCAAGTTCCTTCTGGAACAAGACCATATAGCAATAAATTTATATTTCAATTCTAATGAGTTAGGTTTAACATGTTCCATGAGTCATTTCAAACAAAAGTAAAGACAGCATGCAATTTTCTTTGGGAACCAGTAAAATAGAAAGGATACTAAGATGAGTCAGGTTAATTTCCTGTCCTCAAAGGGCTTACTATTTACTGAAGGAGAAAGTCAAGCGGGCAAGTACCTAAAATACACACATACCAACCATTATCACCCTGGCATTGTGCTATCAGAACTAACACAACAAAAGACTGGAACATTATATACAAACAGTAACTAACTGCATTCAGGAGATGAGGAAGAAGTTTAATGACATAAATTGCCCACAGCTGTGGAAGAAGTAAGCAGTAGAGCCAGGATTTGACCCTAGGTATCTCTGACTGAGGAACTCAAGTTAAATCACTATGCTGAAAGAAGTGTTGCATGGCAGTCCAAGAAATGCATTATAGGAAAAGATCTGGAAAAGTAATCTCAACTTTAACTAGAGCATAGTAAGAGGTTCCCCCCAAAAAAGGTAGCATTTAAATTGGGTTGTAAAGACAACCCACAGGATGGGAGAAAATATGTACAAATGAAGCAACTGACAAGGGATTAATCTCCACAATATACAAACAGTTCAAATAGCTCAGTATCAAAAAAACAATTGTGACCCTATGGACTGTAGCCTGCCAGGCTCCTCCATCCATGGGATCTTGCAGGCAGGAACACTGGAGAGGGTTGCCACTTCCTTCTCCAGAAAAATGGGCAGAAGCCCTACACAGACATTTTTCCAAAGAAGATATACATACAGCCAATACATTTTTCCAAAGAAGACATACAGATGGCCAATAAATACATGAAAATCTACTCAACATCACTATTTATTAGAGAAATGCAAATCAATTACAATTACAATGAGATATCACCTCACATCAATCAAAATGGCCATCATCAAAATATCTACAAATGATAAATGCTGAAGTGGGTGTAGAGAAAAGGGAAACCTCTTACACAGATGGTGGGAATGTAAACTGATACAGTTACTATGGAGAAGTATAAAAGTTCCTCCAAAACTAAAAGCAGAACTACCATATGACCCAGCAATCCCATGCCTAGACATATACCAAGAGAAAACATTAATTTAAAAATATACATGCATCTCAATGTTCATTCCAACACTATGTACAATAGCCAGGACATGGAAGCAACCTAAACGTCCATCAGCAGAGGAATGGATAAAGCAGATATGGTACACATATACAAAGGAATATTACTTGGTCATAAAAAAGAATGAAACTGTGTCACTGGCAGAGAAGTGGATGGACCTAAAGACTGTCATACAGAGTGAAGTAAGTCAGAAAGAGAAAGACAAATATCATATATTAACACATATATGTGGAATCTAGAAAAATGGTACAGATGCTCTTATTTGTAAAGCGGAGACAAACATGTACAAAACAAACACAAAGATACCAAGAGGGAAAGGGCAGGGTTGAATTGGGAGACTGGAACTGACATAAATACACTACTATGAATAAAACAGATTACTAACAAGAACCTTCTGTATAGCATAGCGAACTCTAATCTGTGTTCTGTGGTGACCTAAATAGAAAGGAAATCCAAAAAAGAGGGGATATATGTATATGTAAATATGACTCACTTTGCTGTATAGCAGAAACTGACATACCAGTGTAAAGCAACTATACTCCAATAAAAATACTAAAAATAAAAAGTAAATTGGGTTGTGAAGAATGAAAATAGTATGTCAACAGAAGGAGAAAAACATTCACACCAAAGAAACAGCATGAGCAAAAGGACAGAGAAATGACAGTACATGCATAATATATTTCATAATCAGAGAGGAAGTTAACGTGGAAGGTGAGGGTGAAAGGCAGTCATATGGCCAAAGACAAGAGGGCTTAAAATAACATGATACGGAATGTGACTTTTATTCTATATGGCTCACTGATTTCGAAGAGGCAGTGACATGACCAACTGTGTATTAGAAGGTTTCTTTAATTAGGGAGGCAAAAAGACAGGTGAGAGTTGCCTCAATATCCTAGAGAACAATAAAAAAGAACCTGCCATTTAGAAACAACACTTAATGTAAAAAAAGGAGGAAAATATAAGGTACATCATAAAATAAACACTTCACAGAATTTGGTATTCCATATGGTAAGAAAGAGTGACAGGTACCAATATCTTTCCTTTGACTGCAGTGAAAGCAGGGCCATTAAAAGTTAGAAGAAATACAAAGAGAAGGACCCATTTGGCATTTTAAGATGAAAATTTTGCCTAATATATTGTTTTGAATATTTTAATTTATAAAGTGTCAAAAGTCATTATTTGTGGAAAGTTTCTACCAGCTGCTGTACCACCAGCTACTGCGAATAATTCTAAAGGAAATGCTAAGACAAATCTTCTGGAGATGTAATCATCATCTAGATATGAGCTTTTAAAAGTTAGCTCTTACAATTTTCAAACCAATCATCTAATATTAGCATATTTCTTCTCAATAAACAAAAGTAATATTTACTCATCAATGTTATTCCAGTTAACTTTCAATATTAATTTAAAATTCATATTTTAATTTAATAAAGGGAATTTAATTTGGTAGTGAATGAACCTTTCCTTTTTCTGAAGAGGATTAACTTTCAAAGGTTACTGATTACCATTTGTTATCTCATCAGATTCTAGAAGGAACTTACACAGTACAACTACTAGGTGTTTAAAGCAAGAGTAATTTACAGTGCACAGGACTAAATTTTAAAAAAAAAAAAAAAAGGAACAACAGAGACTCAAAGTATTTAAAAATGGACAGGGAATCACATCCTGAATCACGATAATAAAGCAGGTTATATACTATAAGTACTAAGGCCCTAACGGCTTGCCAGGTGGTGCTAGTGGTAAAGAACCAGCCTGCCAATTGCAAGAGAACCTGCATCTTCATGTTTTAGACTGCTAATTTACTACATCTCATAGTTCACTGCCTTATTAGGTAGTTGGCATGGATAAGGTCTAAACGGGACTTGAAATACACTAACATACTAAATAAAATACAAGATAATAGACTAATAAGAGCACTAGAGGCAAAACATCTAAGGAACTTGGCAAAAGAATTTAGAATCCAGCATGCCCAGTAAGCTCTCAGAGAATTTTACTCACTTTTACTATAACATATGTAAACTATTCTAGGGCTGCCACATTTAGGTATTATTCTAGTAACTTTACTGCTATAAAAAATTAAACATCTAAATGTAAAGGTTGAAATTATCAAACAATGGAAAGAAATTATAGGAGAAAATTTTTTATGACTTGAGTTTGTCAAAACCTTCATGAATATGACACCAAAATCATATGCAACAAAAACATCTGTCCTTGAAAAAACAATCTGAAAAAGGAAAAACAACCCATAGAATCAAAAATTTGCAAATCATATATTTGATAGAAGACTTATATCTAGAATATATAAAGAGCTCTTACAACTCAATAAAAGTGTAAATAACCAAATTTTTAAGTGGACAAAGGATTTGAAAAGACATTCATCCCAAAATGTAGACAAAAGGCCGATAAGAACATGAAAAGACGCTCAACATCGTATGTGTCAAATGCAACTCAAAACCATGAGATACACTTCACACTAGGATGGCAATAATCCAAAAATGTAAAATGAAAAGTACTGTCTGGAATGTTGAAAAATTCAGTGTCTTATATATTGCTGGTGGGAGTGCCAAGTGGTTCAGCAACTTTGAAAAACTATCCAAAGTTCCTCAAAAAGTTTTGGAATTAACATATGACCCAGCAATGCCACTGCCTGGCACATAACCCAAGAGAAATGAAATCTTATGTCCACACAAAAACCTGTATATGAATGCACTGTAACACTCATAGCAGCATTATTCATAATAATATTTTTTAATGGAAAGAACCCAAATGTCCCTTAAAAGATAAGTGGATAAATAAATGTTACATATCCACATAATGGAATGTTATTCAACAGTACAAATGATCGAACTGATAAACACTGATAAATACTTTAACATAAGTGAACCCTGAAAATATTATGCTAAGTGAAGGGAGCTAGTCACAAAATGATTCCACTTACAAAAATGCCCAGAATAGTTAAATTTGTAGAAACAAAAAGGTTTGCGGTTGTCTAGGGTAGGAAATAGGGACAAGAGGTGAAGGGGGACTGGAGAATCTTTGGGGAGTGATGAAAATATTCTAAAATTGATAATGGTGATGGTTGGAAAGCTCCATGAAAATAATAAAAACTATTATATGCTTTAAATGAGTAAAGTATGTATGGATAGTATCTCAATAAAGTAGTTCTTAAAAGTCAAATATAAAGGCACTGTAAGAACATTTAATACAAGGCATTGTAACAATTCAGGTTCACTCTGACCAACAATTGGGTTATTTTCCTCATTTACAGTTTTACGTTTTAACTGTAATCACCAGGCCAGCAATAACCAATAGGGCATAAAATAAAAGTAAAAGGTCTTACAAGGCAGATAGGTGATTGATAGACTTGTAAGTAGGTAGGTAGATGAGTAGACAGAATTGGAAATATGCAAACACATTGTTGTGGTTTAGTCACTCAGTTGAGACCTGGTTCTTTCACGACCCCATGGACTGCAGCCCACCAGGCTCCTCTCTCCATGGGATTTCCCAGGCAAGAATACTGTGGGTTGCATTTCCTTCTCCAGGGTATCTTCCCAACCCAAGGATCTAAACCTGCATTTCCTGCATTGTCAGACTTCTTACCACTGAGCAACCAGGGAAGCCCATGCAAAAACACAGTTTCAATGTAAATTTTAAGATGTTATTAAAACTGAGGGAATTAATTTTGAACTCTCTTAAATTCAGACATTAAACTATAGAAGTGCCCTGTAAGATGAATAAGCCTTAGATAGGTCTGTGAATTCTTTGGAAATTGTGCATAAAAACGGGTATTTTTTTGTGGGCAGGAGGGAGAGGTGGCTAGTGGGACAACAGCATTCAATAAATTTTCAGAGAGGTCTGAGGCTTTAAAATTACGAAGAATCACTAAAGTACTATGACCAAAACAACCCCATTATTTGTTTAAAATACAAAAACAAAAATAGCTGAGTTGTCAGCTAGTCACTGGGGATTAAAAACTGAACAGTAGAGGGGGCTGTTCATTACATGAAATGCTATTGGCCTCTAAAGCTTTGATATCCAAGGGGACATCAGAAACACAGGATCCTCAGCCTACCCCAGACCCAGAGCATCAGAATCTACATTTTAAAGATTCCCTGGCAATGCATATGTGCATTAAAGTTTGAGAAGCACTGCTCTAAACAGTTTTCATATGGTCTTGAGCTAAGGATCGTTTAACATGTTTTACCTGTTGCTTAAAAAAAAAAAAGTGGAGGAGGAACAAAGGAAAAAGCAGAAGGTGAAGGAAGAAAGAGAGCATGTATTGTCTACAAAGCTTGAAAGATTGCAATCTGATTCTCCGCAGAAAAAGCTTACCAATCCCGCTCTAGGGCATCTGTTAACTAATTGCCAATAATAACTTTATTTTATTTTTTATTCTGGACCATAGAACTTTTTTCTCCAGATTTCACATGAAAAAATATATACTTCAACAGAGGAAGAAAAACACTTTGCTCATATCATGGGAAATATTCAGGATCTATTGGTCAGGCAGCTAAGCACTATATCAGAATCACTATCTGCAATTCTAACTTTGCTTGCAGTTAACAGCAAGTCTGAACATCATTTTAGATCTCAGTTATGAATTGTGCAATAAAATAGCCAAGTTTTAATTTGTATTCAAGAGTTCTTAACTATTATAAAGACATAGAAAATGAGTCACAGGGCACTATAGGTGAATGTTCAAATGTTTATTTTTACCGTATAAGCAAGCAAGCTATACAACAGTGAAGTGACTTGTTCATAACTGAATAGCTGGTAGAGGCAGAATTAGAACTCCAGGCCTTTCATCTAAAATGTATTAGGCTTTTGAAAATGCTGAATTTAAGTGAAGCATGCACATGACAATGTGACTAATTGCAAAACCCCTTCTAAAACTCATTTTAATAAAATGAGTCAAATAAATAACTCTAGTGGCAATATTAGGACTTCCCAGGTGGTGCAGTGGTAGAAAATCCACCTACCAATGCAGAAAATATGGGTTCAATTCTTGGGTTGGGAAGATCCCCTGGAGAAGGAAATGGCAACCCATTCCAGGGTTCTTGCCTGGGAAACTCCACGGAAGGAGGAGCCTGGTGGGCTACAGTCCATGGGGTTGCAAAGAGTCCAACACAACTGAGCATACAGCCAGAGACGATCTTGTTTTTTCAAAGCGTGATTCTCAGACTATCAGCATCAAAATCACCTGGGATATTTCTTTAAAATGGAGACTGTTGGTCTCTACAGTGAGCAGAATGCACCAGGAGCTACAAGTGGAAGGGTCTGAGAAGCTGCAGTTATAGCATGCCTGCTAGGAGACGTGCATGCACTTAGACCTGGCTAGATGCAAGCACTCAACAGAAATATCAAATTAGTAAACTGAACGGACATACATCTTTGAATAGTCTTCTAAGCACCCAAATTTACATAATGGATTATTTCTGCTTCTCAGAGACTCTCAAACAATGATTTTGCAATGATTTTAGTAAAATAGTAAAAAAAAAAATTTAACAGTTTATTAGCACTTTAAACTTTGAAGAATTAGAGGTGAAGTAAAAAATCATTAATTCATGAATATATTTAAAATTAATTTTATTTAGTAAAAAACCACTCATTTGCAGTGAGTGCTATAGAACTATGTCTTCAGAAGTGATTTCAATTATATAATAAAATAAAGGAGGACAAAGCACTTAGAATACTTTTGATTCCATTTCTTGTATTTGAAAGTAAACTGCTTCTGCCTCCTTACTGAATTGGAATATATTATTTCTTGGCTCTAAGCTTTAGTTTTCATTCATATACTCAATAGCTATATCCAGTTAAGCAACACTTTTCAAACTTCTCTGAATTTTCCCTCCAATGAAGTTTCTGGGCAGTGGCTATTTTTCTTAAAAACATATAATGTGTGGCAACTGTGCCTCAGATGGTAAAGAATTCTCCTGCAATGTAGAGGAGCCAGGTTTGATCCATTGGTTGAGAAGATCCCCTGGAGAAGGAAATGGCTACCCACTCCAGTATCCTTGCCCGGAGAATCCCACGGACAGAAGAGCTTGGTGGGCTAGAGTCCATGGGGTCTCAAAAAGTCAGACACTACTGAGTGACTCACATTTTTACTTGCATAAAAGTATGTTTCACGATTTTTCTATGATTAAGTTCTGCATGTGACCAGAGATACTTCGTAAAGTTATCCCCCCACCAAGTTTGAGAAGTACATAGTACAACATGAAAAAGTAAAGCTAGGATGACCCATTACAAAACAGAGGTGGTGTGGTAAGATTAAAGGAATGGATTATTAACAGGCAAATATTTATGTCTCACTTTTACCAGATACAAATCAGACAACCAATGTCTCACGATTTGGTTTAGATGATTAAAAGAAATCACACATACAGATGTAGTAAGCATCCAGTATATCTCATATTTTTCTTCTATAAACTAGTACAGATGTTCTTTCCAAAACATGACCCTTAAAATAAATCACATTGACAAGTATCTCTTTTCTGAGGTCGCTCTTATGGTAATTTTTTCTGCATGGTAAATTTTAGCTAGACCAGGCTGATCACTTTACACTAGATTTCAAAAGGATTAAAGCTGTTACTGGTTTCGATTTTACCAAAATAAACCCTATTCAAAATTTTCTGCACAGAAAGAAAATATCTCAGTACCATAACTAATGCTATCCACATTGATCAGTGAGCTAATCAAGTCTGTACTTAGAACTTTACTGTCCTTGAATTTTTCCTGATGATAAAGTTCCAGTGTACTTCCCTTGTGAGAGAGGGGAAATACAAAAGGGATATTAAAAAAACTCTTTTTCCTATGATGTGATAAGATGTGGCAAGAAAGCTTATGTTTAGAAAATACAAAGACTGTTTTATCCATTTGAACCTTATTAAGACTCTCTCAGGAGATGATCTAATTTGGCAATGAACTAAAGACATAAAATTCTTGTTTCTTCTGGAAGCACAGCAGTGTTTAAAAAAAAAGTTTAAACTAGAAAAGATATCAAAATTAAATTGAGACCAATAAATACTACTTATTACAAAAATTCTAAACGGCTTTTAATGTCATAAAACTAAAGGGCCAAGGGTATGAAAGGGAATTGACAAAGATTGAGGACAATTTAATCTCAAACTTGGCAGCCTGAACCCTGAAAGTTCCAGTTGTACAGTATGGCATCTAGAATCATCCCCACGTAGTAGGCGAAACACTGAGCTACCAGAGACCCTCTTGTCCATTTTATAGTTGAGAAGGAGGGAAAAAATACAGAAACAATAATCGAAGTTTCTTTCCCGAAACCTGAGACTAGAATCCTTTGCTTTAGCTGTGAGTCCACGCTTTGTATTTCTTCTCTATCACTCCTCCTCCTTCCCATATTTTGGATAAGACTAAAATAGAAAGTCTATAATGAAATAACACCACCTCATACCAGTGAGAATGGCCATCATCAAAAAATCTACAAACAAGAAATGCTGGAGAGGATGTGGAAAAAAGCGAACCCTCTTGCACTGTTGGTAGAGATGTAAATTGATACAGCAACTATGGTGAACTGTATGGAGATTCCTTAAAAACTAGGAATAAAACTACCATATGCCCATCAATTCCCCTACTGGGCATAAACCCTGTGAAAACCATAACTCAAAAAGACACACATACCCCAATGTTCACTGCAGCACTATTTACAACAGCCAGGACATGGAAGCAACCTAAATGCCCATAGACAGATAAATGGATAAAGAAGATATGATACATGCAAACAATGGAATATTACTCAGCCATAAAAAAAGAAAGAATTTGAGTCAGTGGAAATGAGGTGGCTGAACCTAGAGCCTGTTACACAGAGTGAAGTAAGTCAGAAAGAGAAAAAAAAGTACTGCATATTAACACATGTATATGGAATCTAGGAAAATGATACCAGTGATCCAATTTGTAGGGCAGGAATAGAGAAGCAGACAAAGAGAACAGACTTGACACAGCAGGGGAAGGAGAGGATGGGACGGATGGAGAGAGTAGCGCTGGACACATACATCCCCATATGTAAAACAAAGAGCTAGAGGAAGTTGCTGGAGCACACAGGGAGCTCAATCCAGTGCTGGGTGACAACCTAGAGAGGTGGGGTGGGGCAGGGTTGGAGGGAGGCTCATGAGGGAGGGGCTATATGTATACTCAAGGCTGATTCATGGTGGCGTATGGCAGGAACCAACACAACATTGTAAAGCAATTATCCTCCACTTAAAAATAAATTTTAAAACAGAGAAAAAGATATAAAAGTCTAAAATAAACAGTCTCAGCATTTCCCTGATGGTCCAGGGGCTAAGACTCCATGCTCCCAAGGCAGGGGGCCTGGGTTCCATCCCTGGTCAGGGAACTAGATCCCACATTCCACAACTAAAGATTCCATATGCCACAACTAAAACCCAGCATGGCCAAATAAATAAATATATTTTTTAATAAACTAAAGTCTTAATTACTAGATTTCTGTTACTGGTTTTTTTTTTTAATTTGCTTTAGTTTGCTTCGCTTTTTTTTTTTTTTCCTCCTTGCCATTGTGTCATTAGGGATGTGACCTTAAGCAAGTTACCTAAATTTCCTTATGGTACCATTTCTTACCCCAAAACTGAGGCAACTAGAAGAGCAAATTGCGACAAGTTCATTGTTTTATAACATGATTACACTCTTTATGGCTGTCACATCATAATGGACATGCCCATAAGAAAAGATAATAGGTAGCAATTTAAATTTACTACCACAGAGCACAGTTTTAAAGATACACACTACAGATTAATGTTCACACTTTTAATATAAGTAGAGATTGGAAAGGTTTGCCCGTCATAGGTGTTATGTCCACTATCAAAAAGCAATGAGTGTCAAAATGCTTTCTTAGAGCACCCTCCAAAGGTTATCAATAATTTAAAAGCTTATGTTTAAAAAGCAGTTCATGTAACATCTGGCATTTCCTCTTAAATTTCTGTTAAATTTATTTACATAGCCAATAAATACACAGTGCTCTAAATCATTTAAACCAAAGACCAACTGGCAAAGCATAGATACTTATCTTATAAGTAAATTGCCCATCAATTATTTAAAATATAAACTTAGTCAAAGATATTTAAATTTTCCTTCCTTATTCAGTGTGAATATTTGCTACTTCAGGATAAGGTAACTAAGGCTGACTTCATAAAACGTTTTCTCTGAATTTCACAACTGTATTTCAGGTTTTTCTGTATTCTTAGAAGAGATTACTGAAAATATTAAAAGTGGAACACGTATTCCCTCTTCTTTACCGCCTCAGTGCCGTAATTACAAAGGTTTTAATTTCTCATTGTAGTATTTCATTTTCTGGCTGCCTACATCCAGTGCACTTAGCCACTGACCTCTTGTGAGCAGGTGGGCCCAAATGACCAAACACCAGAGGGAAGGCAGGACTACTTTGGGTAAATTAGAAACAAAAGCAGAAAGCAATCAAAAGCAGCGGTTAAATACATGAGAATACCTATGTAAAACTGAAGAGAAATTTTGAAACCACAAGTCTCTAAGTTTCCAGTAATCTTATAGTAATGATTTCCTCCTGAGAAATAAAAAATAGTAATTTCCCACTTTATAAATTCATTTTCCAACTATTCAGAGAGGAGATAACATATTAACCTGGACATTCATCCAAAACTATTTCAAATCAATTTGTTACGTCTTCCCATGGTTGAAGGCATTCTTTAAAGAGTGATTTGCCATCAAATCAGAGGTTTCCATGGGTTATGCAGATTTGCCTTATAGTGATAAAAACAATATTTCAGAGAGATATCTTTGAAATTTAGCTTCTTACTGTTATAACATTTTCATGCTAAAGTTGCATTTGGCTTTACAAAAGATGATGCAACGAAACAATCTCCAACTTCATTGAACTGTTTAAAAATGTTTAATTTTCTAAATACCATCGGTATTTATCTAGTGGAGACCATGAATGGGTTTCCAGAAAAAGACATTCTGCTTACATAAAGTCCTAATAGACTGATAACATTCTGGCCTTCTATTCCCTAAGCACTTATATTCTGAAAATGCAGCGGCAGTCGCATTCATCTTAGCAAATGCAGAGCCAAAGGTCCCAGCATCACTGTCACAAACACATTTCCACCAGCACTGATATTTTTACACCTGTACAAAGCTTTGTTAAATATTTAGTTTCTGATAAATTTGCCCAAAACGACAGTTTCCTCATATCTGAACTATTTTATCTTAAAGTTAAATTGAGATTCAATAACCATAGTTAAAACTGTAAAGTTCATTTACTTGATAGTTTACTAAGGATTTTGAAACAGACTGCTGCTAAGTCACTTCAGTCGTGTCCGACTGTGTGACCCATAGATGGCAGCCCACCAGGCTCCCCCGTCCCTGGGATTCTCCAGGCAAGAACACCGGAGTGGGTTGCCATTTCCTTCTCCAGTGCATGAAAGTGAAAAGTGAAAGTGAAGTCACTCAGTCGTGTCCGACTCTTAGCGGCCCCATGGACTGCAGCCTACCAGGCTCCTCCGTCCATGGGATTTTCCAGGCAAGAGTACTGGAGTGGGGTGCCATTGCCTTCTCCGTTTGAAAGAGATTAGAGAATGTTAATACAATTCAGAAATTTTCTTTAAAGAATAATGCCAAATCATTACCCCCAGAATTACAACTGTCATAATACATAATGTCATATATATTAGCTGTATGATCTCAAAATCATATTCACAATGATTAATTTTAGATTTGTTCACTTCTACTTGCCATTTGACTACCGAAGTTGTCCTAACATATGAATCTCATTGTACTACACCACTTTCTTTTTAAAATATGGTTCTTAAAACATGGATTACCTTATGTGGAATAGAAGTAAAATATAGAATGGAGGATGGCATCTCAGTTATTGGGGGCAAAATTTTGTTTGCATGTATATATGTGTTTAAGAAATAATAAAGCATAACTTCGACAAATAATATAGATTCTCTGTCTTTAAAATAAGTCTAACTTGCATCGTTCTTGTCCAAAGGCAAGACAGGAGTATAAAACCAGGCACGTTTCTTACCTTCTACACACCTTGGTTTCCTTATCTATGAAATGCTACAGTACTGACCTAATTTTGTTACGAACATTACGTGAGATTTTTCAGTGTGCTGAGCACACAGTAAGCACTCAATGGATGCTCACTAATTTTAATATTACTATAACGTATACTTGTTTTATTATATAACGTCTATCACTATACTCACAGGAATCTGTGACCCCACAAAGCCAAAGACTACCATCTATAAGACAAATACAAGAGTAAGTCATTTTTTGTGCAATAGTAAGTCATTCAAAAACAGCTGCAGCTTTTGCTTCTCTCTCTATTATGATTTGTCTACTACTGCCTGTTATTACCCACAAATCAAAGTGAAGTGAAAGTCGCTCAGTCATATCTGACTTTTTGCAACCCCATGGACTATACACTCCATGGAATTCTCCAGGCCAGAATGCTGGAGTGGGTAGCCTTTCCCTTCTCCAGGGGATCTTCCCAACCCAGGGATCAAACACAAGTCTCCTGCATTACAGGCAGATTCTTTACCAGTTGAGCCATAGGGAAGCCCAAGAATACTGGAGTGAGATGCCCAAGAATACTGGAGTGGGTAGCCTATCCCTTCTCCAGAGAATCTTCCCAACCCAGTAATCAAACTGGGGTCTCCTGCATTACAGGTAGATTCTTTACCAATTGAGCTATCAGGGAAATGAAATGCAGAATAACTTGTAAACCACGCAAGGTCAAAGATCAATCAAATCAAAGATCATGCTGAATAATATACCTCACCTACTTTTCCCTGAAGCCTACATGTTTTCAACAACTCTGCATCTTAGATTTGTCACATACTCTATCAAGCTCCAAAGATGAAAATATTAGGTGCTCAATCAATATTCTATATAAATGCATGACTATATCACTTTAGCCATTCTATCAGTAGAGCTATAGGTAGCTAGATTGTGATAGAAAAACTCCATAACAACTAAAGACTGCTTCTACTGAGTTTCATGACAAATTGGATGGGGGGTACTTTAGTACAGGCAACACTGTCTAGGCATGCTGAAGAAATTACCTGTAAATTATATTCATGGGAACTTAATTAAATATCAATATTTAACAATTCTTTATGTCTCGCTATTTTATTGAAATAGGTTATACCAATACTGATAACTCGTCTTTATGTTAATCTTGAAACCACTACATGATTATTAATGGGACAATCTATCTTTTGGCTACTTTTTCATTATAAATTTAATAAGAAATAAGGACTATGAGAAGAATGTTTTGAGGAAACAACACATGATCTAAATTAAATGACAAACAGAAGTACTATCAGAACACTATCTTGAAATTAACCTTTGCTTAGTTTAAGGGCTTCCCTGGTGGCTCAAACGGTAAAGAATCTGTCTGCAATGTGGGAGACCAGGGTTCAATCCCTAGGTTGGGAACATCTCCTGGAGAAAGTAACGGCTACCCACTCCAGTATTCTGGCCCTGAAAATTCCATGGACTATAAAGTCCATGGGGTTGCAAAGAGTTTCAGAGTGGGACACACCTGAGCGATTTTCACACACACACTTGTTTAAAACAGTGGTGATAACAAAACCACTTTCCCCCTTTTAAAGCAACATATGTCTTCCTTGAAGTCTCTAGATTACAGTTTTCATGACATTGTGTATAATTAAATAAGGGCAAGGCCTCTGCAACTAAAAAGGAAAAAAAAGTCAAACATTAAAGATTGTTTCTTGCATAGTGGGAACAGCCATATTGTGTTAAGATTTTCTTACTGCCACACAATGGCATGTTGGAATTTTTCTTTGTGAAGCCAATAGCTTGAAGAGTAAAAGAGGTTTGTAAAGGTATCTGTCCTTTATTACGCCCATCTTTGCATGCAATGTTCCCTTGGTATCTCTAATTTTCTTGAAGAGGTCTTTCCCATTATATTGTTTTCTTCTATTTCTTTGCATTGATCTCTGAGGAAGGCTTTCTTTTCTCTCCTTGCTAGTCTTTAGAACTCTGCATTCAAATGGATATATCTTTCCTTTTCTCCTCTACTTTTCACTTCCCTTCTTTTCACAGCTATTTGTAAGGCTTCCTCAGACAGCCATTTTGCTTTTTTGCATTTTTTTTTTCTTGGGGATGGTCTTGATTCCTTTCTCCTGTACAATGTCACAACTTCCACGCATAGTTCATTAGGCACTCTATCAGATCTAGTCCCTTAAATCTATTTGTCACTTCCACTGTATAGTCATAAAGGATTTGATTTAGGTCATACCTGAATGGTCTAGTGGTTTTCTCCACTTTCTTCAATTTCACTCTGAATTTGGCAATAAGGAGTTGATGATCCAAGCCACAGTCAGCTCCCGGTCTTGTTTTTGCTGACGTACAGAGCTTCTCCATCTTTGCCTGCAAAGAATATAATCAGTCTGATTTTGGTGTTGACCATCTGGTGATGTCCATGTGTAGAGACTTCTCTTGTGTTGCTGGAAGAGGGTGTTTGCTATGACCAGTGCATTCTCTTGGCAGAACTCTATTAGCCTTTGCCCTGCTTCATTCTGTACTCCAAGGCCAAATTTGCCTGTTACTCCAGGTGTTTCTTGACTCGTTACTTTTGCATTCCAGTCCCCTATAATGAAAAGGACATCTTTTTGGGGTGTTAGTTCTGAAGGTCTTGTAGGTCTTCATAGAATCATTCAACTTCAACTTCTTCAGCATTGCTTGTAGGGGCATAAGACTTGGATCACCATGATATTGAATGGTTTGTCTTGGAAACGAACAGAGATCATTCTGTCATTTCTGAGACTGCATCCAAGCACTGCATTTCGGAATCTTTTGTTGACTATGATGGTACTTCATTTCTTCTAAGGGATTCCTGCCCAAAGTAGTAGATATAATAGTCATCTGAGTTAAATTCACCCATTCCAGTTCATCTTAGTTCATTGATTGCTAGAATGCCAATAAAGGTCCGTCTAGTCAAGGCTACATTTTTTCCAGTGGTTATGTATGGATGTGAGAAATGGACTATAAAGAAGGCTGATCTCTGAAGAATTGATGCTTTTGAACTGTGGTTTTGGAGAAGACTCTTGAGAGTCCCTTGGACTGCAAGGAGATCCAGCTAGTCCATCCTAAAGGAGATCAGTCCTGGGTGTTTATTGGAAGGACTGATGTTGAAGCTGAAACTCCAATACTTCAGCCACCTGATGCAAAGAGCTGACTCATTGGAAAAGACCCTGATGCTGGGAAAGACTGAGGGCAGGAGGAGAGGGGGACGACAGAGGATGAGATGGTTGAATGGCATCACCGACTCAATGGACATGTGTTTGGGGGGACTCCAGGAGTTGGTGATGGACAGGGAGGCCTGGTGTGCTGCGGTTCATGGGGTCACAAGGAGTCGGAGACAACTGAGTGTCTGAACTGAAGGTATCTGAATATAACTTATACTCATTGCTTTGTCTCTAATGATCATGCTCAGAGGGAATGAGCTTTCATAGTTCACCAAACTGAACGGAAGTGACAGCATCACATTTCTTTGGAGGTATTTGCAAGAGAGGCATCCGAATTCATTTCTGAAGTGTTTACTCCACTAAAAATACCTTGGACAAGATTTTGATCCAGAATAGGTTGAAAAAGAGGCCATGCTTAATCAGTTGCAAATAGTTCTTAGGCTTGGAATTAAATCTCTTTTCAAATTATTTGCATACTCTCAAAAAATTTCAAAGTTGATATTTTGTCCCTCACTTTATCCATAGCATTAAAGTAACCAAAAAAAAAAAAAAAGTAAACCTAAAGTAGTCCCT
>SJYQ01000560.1:764182-789566 GCA_006410935.1 Redunca redunca
ATATGACTTCTCTTTGTAAGGCATACAAATGGCTAAATTTAGATTGAAAACGAAAGGAATTTTAGCCTAGCTGATAAAGAATATGAGTTACCTTAATTATGAGGATCCTTTTCATTTAGGAATCTACTTTCTCTTAATTTTTGTCTATTTATGCTATCTGTTGATGCCTTTTTAAAAGTGAGTTATTTAATAAAACTCTAAATTTCCTTTCAAGGGGTACCTTCTGTTTCAGAGCCAAATGACCACCAGATAACATCATTGCTGCAACAGAAATACCAAGTGTGGTTTGCATTCAAAAGAGTTTGTATGCACAGAGAAAAATGAGCTTGTTTTTTGCTGAATGGAGAAAAGCAGCAAATGGGAGTGCTGTAAATGTTTTAAAATGATAATTTTATACTTGCATTATGTTCCGCAAAAATACATCAGAGACTCAGTTCCTGAGGTCTCTCAAAAAACGTCTGCAGTTCCTAGAAAACTTATGAAAAATGTTATTTTCCACTCAGTTCATTTACTTTGAAGTCTTATCAGATGAGGGATCAAATGAAACCGATCATCCCCAGGTTTTCCCAGGTTATTACCACGAGGACATGGAATTAACCTCCATCCAGCCACTCTCAAAATGCAATGCTTTCCTGTCACAAGGTGAAAGGAGTGGAACACAAAGAATTATTCTGGATTATGTGGAAGGGAAAGAAAATGCTGACAGGCAGAGTAATAAGAAAGTATAGAGTTATAGTAATTGTGAAAGACAAGAATAACAATAGTTTAGATAACACAGTTATTTTTTTTTAATGTAGGAAGTTGGTTTTACAGTCAAGTACTCAATACATCACACTCTGACAAGTTGGATTTATAAACAAGAAGCAATTGAAAATCTCGAAAAAAATGAAAGGTATGTGAATTTTTTAAAAAGTATAATGATGTTTGCTTAATATTCAATGTAGGTATGCTACTTTCAAAAGAGGCAATAATAAGCATATTGGGGTCCTTTTTTGTAAGAGATGGACAAAATGCTGTTGACATTAAAAAAGAACGCTGTTACTGGTTACTTTTGTTATAAATTTCTATAAATACAGAGAAAAACGATCTTTGACTTATATGTAAATAATCGCACTAGAAATCTGAATTAAGTCAAATCACTTCTGTCTCAATTATTAAGGCCTCCTAAGGTGCTGCAAGGAGATCCAACCAGTCCATTCTGAAGGAGATCAGCCCTGGGATTTCTTTGGAAGGAATGATGCTAAAGCTGAAACTCCAGTACTTTGGCCAGCTCATGTGAAGAGTTGACTTGTTGGAAAAGACTCTGATGCTGGGAGGGATTGGGGGCAGGAGGAGAAGGGAACGACCGAGGATGAGATGGCTGGATGGCATCACGGACTCGATGGACGTGAGTCTGAGTGAACTCCGGGAGTTGGTGATGGACAGGGAGGCCTGGCGTGCTGGGATTCATGGGGTCGCAAAGAGTCGGACACGACTGAGCGACTGAACTGAACTGAAGGTGCTATAGTGCTCAGCCTTCTTTATAGTCCAGCTCTCACATTCTTACATGTGAGATGCTTTGATGCAAATTTGGTGCTTTTAAATTGTGGTGCTGGAGAAGCCTCCTAAGAATCCCTTGGACAGCAAGGAGACCATACCAATCAACCCTAAAGGAAAACAACCCTTTTTTTTTTTTTTTTTTGAGAGCTGCAGAGTTTGAGGTTACGAATGAGCATTAAGTCAGGCCCCTGAACCAAGCCTAGAGCTTTCTTTACCTGGAGATACTAAACTAGAGATGTGGTTCTTGTTGTCATAGAAACCTCAGGCTATGAGGAAAAAAAAAAAAAGGAAAACAACCCTGACTATTCATGGAAAGGACTGGTGCTGAAACTGAGGCTCCAGTACTTTGGCCGCCTGACGCAAAGAGCCAACTCATTGGAAAAGACCCTGATGTTGGGCAAGATTGAAGGCAGGAGGAGAAGGGGATCACAGAGGAAGAGATGTTCGGATGGCATCCTCAACTCAATGGATACGAGTCTGAGCCAACTGTGGGAGGTAGTGAAAGACAGGGGAGCCTGGCCTGCTGCAGCCCATGGGGTAGCAGAGTGAGATATGCCTTAGCGGCTAAACCACAATAAAGGTGCTGCAGACCTGGCTCCTGTCTCCAGAGCTTTCTATGGGAAACTCATCCCCTCTCATAGCCTGAGGTTTCTATGACAACAAGAACCACATCTCTAGTTTAGTATCTCCAGGTAAAGAAAGCTCTAGGCTTGGTTCAGGGGCCTGACTTAATGCTCATTCATAACCTCAAACTCTGCAGCTCTCAAACTGGACCCTTCGCCTGTCTCCTGTCAAATAACTCATCCCTCTCTCCTTCACCACATAATCCCATTTTCCCCCAATACTAAAAATCTTAGCTTCAGGGTTTTACCTCTCAATTACTTTCATATCCACTGAGGCACAGATTCCTGTGCCTTCTTCTTTCCCCTCATTTTATGCCTGCTGCTCACCTCTGTCCCTCTCTAGACTCAGTTTCACACCACTAGCATTCCAAAAGCCTTATGATTTCTCAGTTCCAAGCATTTTCCTATGCTTCTCCCTCATCACTCTATACCTAGGAAAATATATTTGGATTTTTAAGAGCTAGATATCTTTCCTTTACACAAACAAAGAAGTAGGTTAGCCAAGTAAATTTTCTCAAACTTTCACAGAGTGCTTCTCACTCTTTTGGCCAGTAGAAATCCATTTATTCAGCCAGCTGAATTACAAACTGCACTTTTCTAAGTCCAACTTATGCAGACAGGATTAAGCAAACTGCCTTGTGAGTTTTATGATGAAGCACAAAATTCTGAACCATCACGCCAAGGCTGGGCATTTATTTGGACACCATTTACTTATGCTGCCGCAATGTCTCTGCAACACTGATTTATAGTCAGAGGTGCCAGAACATCACTTACTGAATTAAAACTTGGCTGTGTCTCTCCATTTTCTGAGTTCACTACAAATTTGAAAAAATATATATTGACTGCAGAGGAAAAAATGAGGTGCAAAACCCTTACGTATCGAGGTAGCTTATACCTGATAAAAGCATCTAAACTACCCACACTGAAATCAGCCCTATGGGACATCTTCCTCACACGAATCCTGAAATGATGATGTAGGCACTGATAGGGCGATTTTTTTTTTTCTATTTTACTCATGGGAACCTTTAAATATAAAAAAATGAAATACCACCTAGTGATTAAGGGCCTTAATTTAATTTCTAAGCATTCCTTGTGAGATAATTAACAAAAAGTAAGAAAAAGAAAAAAAGAGTATAGTAGCTTCAACGTAGTTAATAGGCCTTCATCAACCTGAGTATTTATATGTCTACTACGTGGAATTTGAACTCAAATGCATAGAAACAATGAAACACAATTCACACTGAAAATACACCCACTGTGTAAAGTCTATCAACAATCAGGAAATAAGGAGGTTGTATATCTGTTGTCATTAGTTTACAACCAAGTGATTTCTGTAATTATCCTCACTGGGCTCAACAAAGTATTAAACACCCAATGATCAGTTACGGAAACAAAGGCATGAGTAAGAACACAATGTCTGACTTTGTTGGGCTCAATGAGCATCACCTTGATGTACTGAGAGTGCTTAATGAAGAAAACCGCCACCAATTAGACAATTTATAATTAGGTTGAAAACTGAAGTGTCAAAACCAGAACAAGGGACTGAACCCTGGATACTAAATTATTTTTAGGTGGCATTTAATCACTCTTATAACAAAAGATAGATTTGAGGGATTGCTCTTTACTACAATGAGAAACTCTGCTCCACACTGTACATCTTGCTGGCCTATATGTTAGCTTTTTTTCACTCCTCAAAATTTTGCTGGAATCTAGCTTGATACACTCTTTCATATGATTAAGGTGTATTGATGAATATATTATACAATTAGAAAGATGGGCCACAAACAATATTTACACATAGGACCTAAGCAGATAGTGAAAAGACTCTGGATTTAGACAGACCTCCAGTTAAGTTTTAGCTCCTAGAGAGCAGATTATTTCTAAGTAGAAGATAGGAGCATCATCTTATTTAGCCAATATTTATAGTGACTAAGAAAGCTATCTTGGTATTGGGGTCCAGTAAGGACTGAGGCAAAGTCCCAGATCAGCTTGGGTAAGGAGTGGCCAGGCTGATATATTATATTAATGTATCATATGAATAGGAAATACATAAGATATATATATCATGTGTGCATGCATGCATGCTCAGTTACTTCAGGCATGTTCAACTCTCTGTGACCCTGTGGACCGTAAGCCTGCCAGGCTCCTCTGTCCACAGGATTCTTCAGGCAAGAATACTGCAGTGGGTTCCCATGCCCTCCTCCAGGGGATCTTCCTGACTCAAGGACTGAACCTGGGTCTTCTGCATTGCAGGTAGATTCCTAATCACTGAGCCGCCAGGGAAGCCCATATATACCATATATATTTGATTTCTATACATACACACACCCATGTCCATGCATATATCTTATTCCTATACTAAGAACACTGCCTGAAGATCATTGCACCCAGAATTTTCTTCAAAATGTCAAAAATTTCAAATACTTAACACACTTTTGCATAAGCCACTGCCTTCCCCCATATAAAAATAGAAATTCTTCATGCTTGTGCACTGGCAGACAGCCCACATTTGCCCGTACTACGATTATTTCTGAATGACTTGGCACAACCTTTAATGATAGGCTGCTTGCATCACAGGATTTGATGTTCCATTTTTGCCCTTCTCATTGCTTTAGTCTCTAGAAGTTGTATTTGCCTGATTACTACGAATACACAGGGGCATTTCTGCATGGTTGTCCTTAGAGTCCACGCCCATGGGCTGCCTGAAAGGTGAGATCACCTTCAGATCTCCACTGGCTCTGTTCCCTTGGACAGGATCCAGGTTTGAACTGCCTTATGCTGAGTTTCATTGCTATGTCCAATGGTGTAATAATGAGGTTCCCATGTCAGTACACCTTGGATTTGAAAGGGTCATATTTCCAATATAAGCAAAGGCATTTAAAATGATGTGTTTCATTTAATTTCATCTCATTCATCTTTCTTCTTTTGATCAGGTCCAAATACGATACATCAAAATGTACAACAATGTCAATAAATTGAAATTTCCCATAAACAAGCACACAGACATCACACACACACATACACACAAAAACACACATATGTGGGTAATAAACACAATCATAGAATTATGGGAACAAGATTTTTTTCATTCTTCCCTTCAAGAAGGAATCTGCCACTCAACATTAACGTCAAATATTTGAGTCATTAAAAAAAAATAACTTCAATGACTATCTTATAAAGGCTGAATATAAAATATATATAGTGTTATTATCAAATTAATATAGTCACTCATTTTTAGTGGAACCGTGCCTAGTCATTAATGCAGAACTTCAAATAACTATGTATTTATGAACAGAGATATATGAGCAAAGATTTTCAAGCTTACTGCACTCCTGCCAAAGGCAGTTAGTTGTATGCATGAGGAAAAGGACACAGGTCTACCCTCAGAGTCAACTGTAGCTAGCTCAGCTGAAGAGAGCTTTCCAATTCTTGGCAAAATAACAAATTCTCAAGCAGAGAGGGGACAGGCGTGAGATTTTTTCTTCTGTAAGTAACTTAATGAATGAAGTACTAATTAACATTATGGCATTGATAAATGGAGAGAGAGATTAGGGATGTACTCGATATTCAGACCTTCGCAGATGGACTGTCAAAGCCACATTAATTCCTATCTCATTGGAGCATCTGCTTCTCCCATAATCCACTGCCCCTTGGTACGAACAACACAAACTGTTGTGACTCAATTCGATTTATATCAATCTAATTTCTTTTAATCCAATTTGTATTCCAATCTACTACCTTCTAATCACTTAAATCTTCAGCCTCCATCTGGTAAATTTTCTCTCAAAATTAACCGAGCAGATGCCTCTGTGATTGTCTTCCACAGTCAAGCTAATCAGACTCTCACAGTGGCCTATAGAATCTGCTGAATAGGTACGTGACTTACGCTGTTGCCCTTCCAGTTATGAACTCTGTGAGGCAGGAAGACCATTTGATATGTCATTAATTGGTTCATTTGCATAACACTGCTTGGGAAGATGCACTAGACACGAAAGCCAAGAGAAGCAAACTCCAGGAAGTAAGCAAAATATGCTTATTTCTCAAATATGCTCTACAACTCAATATGTCTTCTGTTTAGGTTAACAAACATAGGGGAGGATATGATTTAACACCACATGGTCTAAAAAAACTACCTACCCTCTGCAGGGTATGATGGGATGAGGAGTTTTGTCTCATCATCACAAAGTCATACTGAGACCTAACTCTGGTTGACAAACATGTTCTTAAAATAAGCTTCTGAATTTTGGAACTTTGCACTAATTTATTCACTGGAGCATATGTGATATAAACAACACAGCCCCTGGCTACCATTGACTTTAACTCCCAAGGAAGTTCCACTGTGATCCATAATTAATGCCGCAAATTAAACATTCCCCTATGAGCAAGTTGAACGGCACTACCTGTGGAATAAATATCATTCTGGAGATACAGTAATTAACAAAAATGCAAATAAATAAAAGGACCCAAGACATAAGGACAAACACTATACTGAAATATCTTGAAGCGGAACTGATTATCATAGGCAACTTGGCTTCATTAATTTATACTTATACAACCAGCATGTCTTAATCATATTTTAAAATATGTTTTCAAGTATTTCAAGTATTTTGAATTTCAAGATATTATTAATCAAAATACTAAAGTGTTCAATGTGCCCACATAAGGATTTAGCATAAGAAAGACTTGCTGCTGGAAAAAATTGAAAAATTAGCCTAGAAAATCATTAAGTCTAAAACATAATTTTTGAGTGAAAAATTCTATTTTTTAAGAATTCTTAATAAAGCAGTTTCATTCACATTAATTATGAAACAGAAACACATGAAAATACTTTCATAAATAGTTGGATTATACAATGAATGTAGAATCTATCTACAATTCGGACCAGAGCAAGACATAACAGGCAAGGCTTCTAGGTGGCTAGGTCACTGAGTGTTCAGAATAACCAGAGACACCCAGCTGGAGAGGTCAGAGGGTACAGCACTGGATCTTCTGGGAAACTGGCAGTACTGCTGCAGTGTGAGCGCAGTGAGAGACAAGGATCCATCCTACGATCTCAGCATGAAGACACAAGGTGACACACACAGTGAATAAAACCAAGCACTTCTGGACTCCACTCCATCTCAGATTCACTGCTCTAAGCCTCGGGTGTGTCATCTGCAAAATGGACTGAAATCTATGCCAGCTTTTACACATTGTGGTGAGGATGAAATGAGATCGACTCACGTAACAGACAGTTTTGGAATTCTAAGGCACCATATAAATAAAAGTAAGATCCCAGAGCAAGGCCATTTAAAAACATGGACCCTGGACCCAAATTTGAGATTCAGACTTAGGCTTTAGGTCCCTCAATGTAAAACAGTGATGATAATCTCTCCTACCTCATGTTATGAGAAAAAAGATGAATTAATATATGTAACATGTCTAGAAGAGCAGCTAGGAAAAGTACCTCATGAAAACATAAATACCAGCTAAAGGATAAAAGCTAACAAATCTGTCTTTTTATCATAATTTCTCAAATGAATCTAGAGGTGCATTAATAGTTCAGTACCTAAAGAATAGTGTCTATTTTCTCCATTGCATTCTTCTTTTCAATAATAGAGGCAAACTCAGTTGTAAGAATATAACTATTTCAAGTGCTGCAGTGACGTCTATCTATAGAGCGGAAAGACTGAAGGCAGGAGGTGTCAGTTGATGGCATCACTGACTCAATGGACATGGGTTTGAACAAATTCCAGGAGACGGTGAAGGACAGGCAAACCTGGCATGCTGCAGTCCATGGGGTCACCAAGAGTCAGACACAACTGAGGGACTGAACAGCAACAGAATGGAAAGAAAACATGGTTATTATACTTTTAATTGACTTCCATATGAAAACAGTAACCTCAGTGGTATCAGTAATTTTATTAACTATGGAAACAAATACTTACTGTATAATATGTGCCAGGAACTGTGCTAGAGGAAGGGAGTACCACCCTCAGGGAGTTCAGAGTCTTGGGCCCTGGCAATTTAATTAAACCCCTTTTCCCCTCTGGGCAGTAAAATATTGGGAGCAGACATGCCCTGTGCTTACTTGAATGCTGATGCTCATGCAACTGACTCAGAATTGTAAAAGTAATAATCAAAAACCAACTTTCATTATCCTGGCCTCAAAAAGAAAGTAAAGATAAAAATGGGTAGGGACTCCAGAACATACAGGGAATGATTCGATACATGGCTGAGACACCTGTATATTCAAAGACTACCTCTGGTACGGCGAAGAATTGCCTTTGAGGGTTAATAATAATAACAATGAAGTGAAGTGAAGTGAAGTTAGTGGCTCAGTCGCGTCTCTTTGTGACCTCATGAACTGTCGCCTACCAGGCTCCTCCATCCATAGGATTTTCCAGGCAAGAGTACTAGAGTGGGTTGTCATTTTCTTTTCCAGGGGATCTTCCCGACCCAGGGATCGAACCCAGGTCTTCCATGTTGCAGGAAGATCGTCTACCATGGGGGTTGGCCATGGCCATGTGGAAGCTTTGGTGGCTGGCAGTCAGCTCTGGGGGCACAGAGCCCAGGTCACAGACTGGAGGGGCCCCTGGAGGCTGCGCTGCTAGAGAGACAGGGGAGGGGGGTGGTGACATCATGACCACCATCATGGGGTTATAGGGAAGGTATTATTACTAATAAAGATAATATATATATATAATCCCATGGACAGAGGAACCTGGCAGGTTACATACAGTCCATGCGGTCACAAAGCAGATGGATACAAGTTAGTGACGAAACAACAATAACAAACACATATACATATATTTATTTATAAACATATATAGGTATACACACACTGTCTCTTTCTTTCTCTCTCCATATATATATATATATACACATAGACACACACAGGCTTCCCCTGTGGCTCAGTGGTAAAGAATCTGCCTGTGATGCAGGAGATACTGTGGGTTTGATTCCTGGGTCAGGAAGATCCCCTGGGGGATGGTATGGCAACCCATTTCAGTATTCTTGCCTGGGAAGTCCCATGGACAGAGAAGCCTGGAGAGCTCCAGTCCATGGGGTTGCAAAGAGCTGGACACGACTGAAGTGACTCAGCACGCAGTGCGCATACATACACACACATATATGTATTATAGAAGAATAACCAAGAGGGATTGGAGATGCTACTCTGAAGGAAAAAAACCTTGAAAATGTACAGAAAAATGGAAAGTCCAGCTGATGAAGGACAACAGTCTCATCTTCCTCCATATCACCACAGTCCAAGCTGATTTCAGTCATTTCTTCTCTAAAATTTTACCAATGACCTCGCAGTGCCAAGTCCCTCCCCAGCAATCATTCACCACAATAGATTCCATAATTGACCAGACTTGCCAGCAGCTTACATACAAGAGTACAAGAAGTATTTTACCAATTGTTATTCTATCATTTTAGTTATCTATATAAATTTTATTTCTGCTGCATGTTTTAACTTAGTATGTTTGGAGCCTAGCACAGTACCCTGGTATTTGTACATCTGTAACAATCATTAACTCATTTTCAATAATTCTAATATACAATAATAAAAAATTATCAATACAGCTGCACTTTGCCAAATTTTTGCAGGAGATGCTTTACAAAGACTATTTTATTTCATTCTCAACACAACCTTTGTATAATTATACCTGTTTTATAGGTAAGAAATCCAACAATTTAAATAATTTCTGTAGATTCATATCCACAGAACTCAAGATTATGAATACATAATAGAAATTTTTTGTAGTATTTTTCAAAAGACAAGAATATGTATCTTAAATGTGCTGCATTGTTCTGCATTTTTTGCCCAAGATTTTAGCAAACAGTACATTTCTCAGGAAAGAGGCAAGGTTTGTTTAAGTGAGCTATTTCAGCACCATGTTTGAAGCAACTAATCATCAAATCCTTTCCTTAAAAACTTTAGCATCATCAGTTTTAAATTTTTAATAGGGTTTAAACATGCCAAAGAGGGCACCATGGCATACTGAATTTTTCAATCTAAAGGATTCTGAGGAATGGTAGGTACAAGAAGGGCTCTGTGAGATTTCCCTGAAGGTCATAAGACCTTCATCTGAAAAGTGCCCCCCTCTATATCTGGACGAAAGGAGCATTTTTAGCTCCAAAGACTAAGGAACACAGAAAGGAATGTGAAAGAACAGTCCACATTCCTAGGTGTCCTCCAGTTTACTACACTTCCCTCATACCCTTTGACCTATCACATTTTCCCAAGACTCTCCATTCTTCATCAAACCAAGTATAAAAACACTTCGGGCTAACCATTTTTTAGGTTTTCATTTCCTTATGAAGTCCCCTGTGTCATGTAAAACTCATGTTAAATAAATATATATCCTTTTCTCTTGTTAATCTGTGTTTTATTACAGGAAACTTAAGCCAAAAAAAAAAAAAAAAAAACCTTGAAAGGTAGGGGGAAAAGATATTTGTCCTCCCCTACACAGTTCTTTTACTCTGATCAGTATTAGTTTGCTGAAATCTTTAAGGCAAAACTGAAAGATCAGAATTTTGAGTTCTTTTTTGGAGAATAAGCACATTCAACATTCAAAATTTTCCATAAATGCAAATCCTATAGTTTTAATTAAGGCAAACTGTTAATGACTCATTTATCTGTACATGATAGTAAGTTGTATACGATGTGAATTGCTGTATTATTTATATTAGAAAATATAATTAATATTTATTTGAAAATCTTCACTTAATTTTAAGGTAATCATTCTTAAAGATTTCATACAGTTTCACCTTGAAATTATTTATAGGTGGTTGGTGAAATATAGTTTAATAAGAGAAGATAGACCATCTGTCTTCTCCCCAGCTTTACTTGTTTCTTTACCTTTCAAAATCTCTATCACTTAAAAAAGCAAACTTTAAGCAAAAAGATTCAGAAACAGAAATTGTTGTCAGACGTTTTTGTGCCATATATGTTAAAACATATCCCTTCTGCCAAGTAAGTTTTAAACATTTAAATTAGGTGCTGTTTTTAAGAACCAGTTTACTTTAATCCCTAAAAATGTTAAAATGTATTAATAAGACAAAGCAGTAAGCAAAAGAAAGCACAATAAAATCAGTACCACAGTGTAGGAGAAAAAAAATACAGAATTTATATATTACATCTTATTATGCAGTCAAAAAAAGGAAAATTATGGGAAAAAATAATTCCTTCTAAATAAAACTGCAAGATAGCAAAATATGCTTGAGCTTCTCAAACTGTTTTCAAGCTATTACTATTTCCTGACCTCAGCAAAGAACAGTAATTTTTAAGTCCCATTAGTGTGCCAGAAGAAATAACTACATAATTAAAGCATCCCTCCTACAGGAAACATATCCACCATAGTTTGATATAAATGTTAACATAAAAATGCAAAAAGTTACTTTTTTCTGTTAGTTATTTTCATGAGGAATTTACTGATTAAAGGAGAGTTAGGCCCATCCCAGACACGACAACTATCTTAGGGTATTCCTTCTCTACTGACCTTTAAGTTTTTAATAAATATAAGGACAGGTATCCCAAATCACCCCAAAATCCTACCCAGCTTGGTAAGAGAGGGAAAGCCTTACTTTAAAATTCTACTGGTTTTCCCAATTTCTTTTGTTAGTAAAATGTATCAGTATGTTCATCTGAGGTGTTGCTTTATCTATACAGGCATCCACTTCCCATCTGTGGGGCAATCCATGGCTGACTGAATCCATGAATCCAGAACCTGTGGATATAGACGGTCACCTGCACTATGCCATTTTATAAACCTGGACATCCTCAGATTTTGGCATCCACAGGGGTCCTGGACCAATCTCCCATGGATACTGAAGGGCAACTGCATGGCATTCCACATACGGTACCGTCAGATACAGCTAAGACCCCCAAATTCTCAGTTGAAATTAGGAAGAGAAGATATTGTGTGAAAGGTCACTCAGTCATAGCTGACTCTTTGTGACCCCATGGACTGTAGCTCACCAGGCTCTTCTATCCATGGAGTTCTCCAGGCAAGAATACTGGAGTGGGTTGACATTCCCTTTTCCAGGGGATCTTCCCAACCCAGAGATAGAACCCAGGTCTTCCAGGAGTAAAGGAAAGATATGACTACTGATAAAACTGGTTGGTCATTTTAAAATGCTAATAAAGAAGGCTAACATATAAGTATAATATTCACATATAAAGGGATGCCTTTATGTGTACTTATTTGTGTGTATTTATACCGACCACAAGCAAAGAAACTTCTCCCTTTCTACATATGATCCATTTTTCATAAATCAGGTTTTAATGTACTCACTTTTCCACTATGAAAGTTTAAATTATGTGACATGAACATAACAGAAACCTTTATTTGAAAACAGTGAAAATACAAAGTTGGATCTTTCCTCTCAAGAATGGTTAAAGGAAACTACAGCACTTTAAATACTCATGAAAGAATACTTCCTTTGGTGGAAAAGACACTATCATCTCACCCTGCCCTGAGGGACATTTATGCTGTGCTGAAATAACATTATTTCTTCAAAGGACTCAATTCATTCACCCATTCATCATTTATGTATTTATAGATAACGTTCCAGTGACTAATACACTTCACAGCAGGAACAAAAAACAATAAAGGAGATGCTTTCTCCAGGAAGATCTACTCTAAAAACTGGAGAGAAACACAAAGTCATGAACTCACCTTGGGCGTGACTTTTTTTTTTAATTGAACTAGCTGTATTAGTTCTTTTTCTATCCTAAAGGAACCATCTGTCAGCATAACAGCTGAACTAATAAACACCCTAATGTGTTAAAAAAGAGTATGACTTGATTTGTTCAAAATATAATAAATACAAAGACTGACTCAGGCATGGAACTAATTGCCTTAGTAAATATTTGCAAGGAAACAAGACACATAAAAAAATCATCTGTTCCTAACTACTTATTTTATGCCCTAGAATTACTAGGTAGAAGGGGGTATATTTTAAAACTGAATCTTAAGAGAAAAGAAAGATGAAAGAATGTAAGTTAAAATGATACTGTGACACATTAGAAGTAGTCTTCAATGGAGAACAGAAAATGCAATCATAGCACATATTAATATTTATTTTTTAAAAAAGGAGAGAGCAAAAGTGAATATTTATTCCACATCTAAATTTGAATCTGCATTTACAATTCCTCAATGTTCACAGTGATAGTGACAAAAAGTAATATTAACATTACCTGTTTCATGAGAATGCATTCATTTGTACTCCACAGGATTTTAATTTGTAATGTAAATGTCACACACTTTCATATTTAGCAATATATATATATCAAAAGTGGCTATCAAGAAAGCCACTTTTTAAGATGAAATGCAAGATCTAGTTAACAAACCTCATTTACTCCTTTTCTTTGTGTATATTTGCAGGGCATAATCTCCGACTAGGCATAAAACCACATGAATCTGCATAATTTCACATTTAAGGAGAACACCACGCCTATAGAACAATTCTATCTGTTCACCCTCAGTGTGAAGGTCAAGCTGTGTAGTCCTCAGAAAGTAGCATTAAATAAGACAACTTAATAATGCACCAGGGAGGAAATCACTTAATATTCATGTTGACAGAAGAGAAGATTAATCACAGGGACTTTACGCTCTCAAAGAAGACTCAAGAAGGCTCTAGGTTCCACTTCCAGGAAAGTTGATTGCTTTAAAGTAGTTCACAAGCAACCCTTTGATGAAATGCTAAGGTTTACTGCAAATTGGCACTGGGTGACAAATGAAAGACCTTCCTTACTTTAACTCCAAATTAATCATATTGTCCCATTGATCTTTGTTTTCTGTAACGTGCTTCTTACAACCTTTTCTCCTCTTTTGTATAGAAAAGCAATCCTTTCAGTGAATTTCAAACAATTATAACACATATTCCCTCGCACATTACTTCACCCTACGTACAGGTGATTTCAGAAACAGCATGCCTTTTTTCTCTTAGCAAATATAAACATGTTCCTCTCCCTCTGCTCACTTCTTATGGCAAAATAAACATTAGAAAAATAATGCTCGATGTTTACCTGGTATTCAGAAGGCTGAGTTAAAAGCATTCAACCTGTTAAAGACTATTTTTAATGACAGTGATTAAATATAATTACAACTCTTTTCCCTGAGCAATTTATTAACCCCTTTTGGATTAAATACTCGTTTGCTGTAATTTTTAAAGGGCAATTGTTTTCAAATCTGTTAAGCATTTTCCTCAAAACCTACCTACAAAAATAGCTCAAAAGCTGCAATACTGCAAAATAATAAAGGCTTAGCTGATTCATTTCCTATTTGTGTGTTTTAAGTGATTTCCCTTTTGACTTCTAGTAATCATTGCTCTGAATTAAATCATGATGGCCTTAAAGTCCTTCTGTGAAAAAAAAATTAAACTTTATGGTTATATTTATAGTAAATAATATAAATGCAATCCTGGATTTAAACAAAAACAAAATAATATGGGACACAGACTCAGAGAACACAAACTTCAGGGATGATGAATGTTCATCATCTCTACTATATGTTAAATATAAAATATGTTCATTCACAAATACATATGTGAGTACTTATACCAGCCGGCACTGGGTATATACTAATGAACCAAGCGGACATACGCAGAGATTGATATCTGGTATATAACTATATGGTATATGAATATAATTTTTAAATTGTGGCTAATTCTGTAAAGAAGGATATAGCAAAAAGAACTAGTTTGGATTTTTGAGCAAGAAAGTCTTCTCTACATGACTCAAGCACAGTCTTGAAAGATAAATTGAGTTACCCAAAGAAGGAACTGGTAAAGAACATACCTGGCAGAATATCCAACATAGGCAGTCTCTTAAATGGGAATGACCCTGGAATGTTCTAGAAACTGAAATAACATCAATGTAGCTAGACTACATGGGAAAGAAGAGAGTAGTGGAATAAAGTTTAAAAAGTAAGTAGTGAGACTAAGACTATGTAGGAATTATAAGGTCATATCAAAGATTACAATCCTATCCTAAGTGCAACAGAAACCATAGAGATATTTGAAACATCTCAGAAGCTATCATCTGATTCACATTTTCAAAAACCATCCTGCCTTCTCTAAGAAGAGTCCAGGAAGCTTTTGGAATAACCTAGATAAGAAATGAGAGTGACATGTGAGGATGGAGAGTAGTGAGCAGATTCATGATTTATATAGGAGACAAAATCAGCAGGACACGGCTCAGCTTCAGGCAGCAAGGAAACTCTCGTGTTTGATGCTTTTGTTTCAGGAACCTGACGATTCCCTAATCACTTTTTAAAAGGGCTGGAAACACCCTGGAACAAGCTGGAAGACAGCAGTCTACACAGAACGGAACACCTAAACATACCACCAACTTCAGGCTTTACTCCAGACGGACTTTGCCAGGGACTCCCCCGTCCCTTGGGCAAGTTGCTTAATGACCATGCTTTCTAACACTTTGGTCATTCATTTCAAAGGAGTGACAGGAGAAAGAATGGAAGAGAGAATCCATTTCATTCCTCATTTATGATTTTTCTAAGTGGGGAAGGTGGTGCTTTTCTTATTTCTAGGCAAAACTTTAGGCTATGAAGTCTTAGGTAACTTCATAAGCATTCATTATACAAAAATCAAAAGGGACATTTATACTAAAACTACTGCTTTCATTTTAATTTCATCTTATTTTAGAATTTACTGACATACTTTTTTTTTTTTTTAACTGAAAGAACAGCTGTTTTTAAAATGTAAGTTTTCTGGTCAGGAAACTTGCTCATTAACTGGATTTTACAGAAAAAGAATAACTCTAATTGAGAAGGAGATATATTTCATCTTAGAAAGAGAAGATTCTACATAGAAGATCTCCTCATAAGAACGCAGAGGCACATAAGGGTGTGGAGGAAGGTGGGAGGGGGGTTCAGGATGGGGGGACACATGTATACCCATGGCTGATTCATGTTGCTGCAGAGCAAAAACCATCAAAATATCGTAAAGAAATGATCTTCAATTAAAGTAATTTTTTTTTTTTTCAATTTGTATTTGCCCTATGAGTAGAGACTGGGAGAAACTGGGTGGGAGACTTTCTTTTCACAGTGTAATCTTCTGGGGCTTTCAAAAGATTTATAGTCTGCTAGTATGGCAACCTACTCCAGTCCTCTTGCCTGGAAAATCCCATGGATGAAGGAGCCTGGTAGGCTGCAGTCCATGGGGTTGCTAAGAGTCGGGCACGACAGAGCGACTTCACTTTCACTTTTCACTTTCATGCACTGGAGAAGGAAATGGCAATCCACTCCAGTGTTCTTGCCTGGAGAATCCCAGGGATGGTGGAGCCTGATGGGTTGCCATCTACGGGTTCGCACAGAGTCGGACATGACTGAAGCGACTTAGCAGCAGTAGCAATATTACTAGTATACGTATACAAATAGCTGATTCACTTTGCTATACAGCAGAAACCAATACAACATTGTAAAGCAGCTATAAAGGGAAAGTTGCCCAGTCGTGTCCAACTCTTGTGACCCAGTGGAATGATCCATGGAATTCTCCAGGCCAGAATTACTGGAGTGGGTAAGCTGTTCCCTTCTCCAGGGGATCTTCCCAACCCAGGGATCAAACCCAGGTCTCCTGCATTGCAGGTGGATTCTTTCCCTGATAGCTCAGCTGGTAAAGCATCCACCTGCAATGCAGGAGACCAGGTTCGACTCCTGAGTAAGGAAGATCCATTGGTGAAGGGATAGGCTACCCACTCCATTATTCTTGGCTTCCCTTGTGGTTCAGCTGGTAAAGAATCTGTCCGCAATGCGGGAGACCTGGGATCGATCCCGGGGTTGGGAAGATCCCGTGGAGAAGGGAAAGGTTACCCTCTCCAGTATTCTGGCCTAGAGAATTCCATGGACCGTATAGTCCCTGGGGTCGCAAAGAGACATATACGATGGAGCGACTTTCATTTTCACTCTCAGTATTATTTAAAAAAAAAAAAAAAAAAAAGCCATGGGAAGCTACTGTATAGCACAGGGAGCTCAGCTCGAAGCTTTGTAATTTCCTAGAGGGGTGGGATGGTGTGGTGGGAGGGAGGCTCTACAGGGAGGGTGTATACATATATATAGTGCTGATTCACTGTTGTACAGCAGAAACTAACACAACATTGTAAAGCAATTACATTCCAAACAATACATAAATAAGCAAGCAAACAATAAGAAAACCCTCCATGATATCTCCCCACTCTGTATCACATGACTCACGAACATCTTGGTTTATATCCATTCCACCAGCAAGTCTTTCAAACTCACCCAACTTCCTTCCATTTGTCGCTCTGCACCTCGGAGCCCTCTCCAGAAGGGCCAAACACGATTCTCCTTGCTTTCACTCCTGTCCCATTACAGCCCATCCTTTACACAACAATCAAAGATACCTCTCCACAAACACATATATCATTCTACCTCTGTGCTTAAAACCATCCAAGAGATTTTCTTTATGTTTAAAATAAAATCTAGACCTCTTGCCGGGATGTACAATATCCTGCACATCACATCCCTTGTCTTCTCTACCTTTTTTTTGGATCAACCCTTCCTCTTTGCTGACAACTCTCTAGGCATGTCAGCTGTGAGTTGACTAGTGTTCTCCCAAATTCAGGGCACCCAGAACCTCAAGATGTGACTTTATTTGGGAAATAGGGTCTCTGCAGAAGTCCAACCTAGACAGCATATCGAAAAGCAGAGACATTACTTTGCCAACAAAGGTCCATCTAGTCAAGGCTATGGTTTTTCCAGTGGTCATGTATGGATGTGAGAGTTGGACTGTGAAGAAAGCTGAGCACCAAGGAATTGATGCTTTTGAACTGTGGGGTTGGAGAAGACTCTTGAGAGTCCCTTGGACTGCAAAGAGATCCAACCAGTCCATTCTGAAGGAGATCAGCCCTGGGATTTCTTTGGAAGGAATGATGCTGAAGCTGAAACTCCAGTACTTTGGCCACCTCATGCAAAGAGTTGACTCATTGGAAAAGACTCTGATGCTGGGAGGGATTGGGAGCCTGAGGAGAAGGGGACGACCCAGGATGAGATGGCTGGATGGCATCACAGACCCGATGGTCGTGAGTCTGAGTGAACTCCGGGAGTTGGTGATGGACAGGGAGGCCTGGCGTGCTGCGACTCATGGGGTTGCAAAGAATCAGACATGACTGAGCGACTGAACTGAACTGAACTGAAAGTAAGGGTAGAGATATGATCTTTACACCCAATGAGAATGTCCTTAGAAGAGATAGAAAAAGACACAGAGAGATGCAAAGGAGAAGTCTATGCAAAGATGGAGGCAGACTGGAGTTGTGCCACTATAAACCAAGAAATATGTGGGGCCACCAGAAGCTGAAAGAGGCAAGAAATGTGTACTAGTTTCCCTGGGCAGTCATAACAAAGTATCACTAATGGGGTGGCTTAAATAACAGAAATATATATTATCTCATAATTGTGGAGGCTAAAAGTCCAAATCCAAGATGTCGGAAGGATTGATTCCTCTGCAGACTATAAAAAGAAGAATCTGTTCCTGCCCTCTCTCCTAGCTTCTGGTGGTTTGCTGATAATCTTTGGCTTTCCTTGGCTTGTAAATGACTCCAATCTCAGCCTTCGTCCTTATGTGGACTCTCCCTGTATCTCTCTGTCCAAACCACCCCCCTGCCTTTTATAAAGACATTAATCATATTGTCTTTGGACCAAAGCCACCTTAGTGACCTCATTTTAATTTAACTATCTCTGTAAAGACACTATTTTCAAAGACAGATCACATTCTGAGGTACTGAGACTAGGAATTTTGATCAATCTTTTTCAGAGGTCACAGTTCAGTCCATATCAGGAGCCTTCCTAAATCCTGATTCTGGACTTCTGGCCTCCAGAACTATGAGACAATAAATTTCATTTATTTGATTGTTTCCCAGACATTGTATCCATGCTACGATCAAAGGCCAAAATTTCTATAATTTGCAGAGCCAGGAAGTTTATGCTATTTGTTAGTCAGAAAGCTAACACACCAGTTTCCTCTCTGGTTCCTTAACACAAGTTCTTTTCTACTTTAGGGGTTTTGCACAGGCCCTGACCTCTCCTGGAATGCTTTTCCTGCAGATCTTTGCAAGGTTGGCCTTTATACAGCCTTGGCTCAAACATTTCCTCCTAATAAGACTTCTCTGATGACTCTACCTAAGAATGCATGGCCTGCCTGGTACAGCCATAATACTATAGTGTATCCTCAAAATACCAATTTGTCCTTTAAGATTATCTAGCAACTGATTTGATTCTCTCCATATTGTCTCTCTCTGCCTCAAGGGCTCCAGTCTGTCAGGTCTAAAAAAGCAGGCCTTGTCGGTGCTGCTTACACTTTAATTGCAGTGCCTGAAAAAGTGAAACAAAGGAGGTTTCGATGCATATTTGCCATATTAATTAATGAGAAAATAAGAAAGTCATTCAATCTAACCTCTTTCAGACATTTTGACCAAGGAATTAGCCTATGGTCAAGAGATTGACCTATGGTTGAATAATCAGAAGTACTACAAGTCACTGATGCATAAGAAAAAATAATCCCATTAAAACAATATAATTCTATTAGTATATTCTTTTTTTCCCCAACATTGAATCAACATACCTTTCAGCAAAACTCCCACCTACCACTCTCACCAGTAAAGCCTCTAACATCAGCTTTACCCCCTTGTGTCAAATATAATGAGACTAATCATTTCCCTATGTGATAGCAAATATTTAAAGATGACTGTAATCCCAATCAACTGCTTTTTCTGGCAAAGCATCATCATTCTTTCAACTTTTTCTCATGTCATGTTTCAAAATCCATCGTAGCCCTCCTCCTGTCTTCTAAGTGACCTCCTTACATGAATTCCAGTTTGTTTATTTCTGCCTTAAAATTTAGCACTTTTGTATACGGTCTAAGAACACACTTCAGAGCACAAGGATCATTCCTTTTAAGTCAAAAATCAGCCAACTTTTTAAAAAGAGAAATACACTCTGTATTTTAGGGTTTGTGTATCACACCCTGTCTGTCACAGGGACTTAACTCTCTCTGCCTCTGTAGCGGGAACACAGCCGTGTGAATAAATGAGCACAGGCATGTTCCAGTGCAAATTTATTTGTGGACAAGAAAATCAGATTGAGTAAGATGTTCACCTATCATGAAACACTGTTCTACTCTTGATTTTTTTATTCAACTATTTCAAATGTCACAGAGTCAGACACGACTGAGCGACTAAGCACCACACATTTCAAAATGTAAAAAAAATAAAAATAATTACAACAGTTTGAGGGTTGGACAAAAACAGGTGGCAGACTGAATCAGCCCACTGACTGCATGGTGTCTACCTCTCTTTCAGAGCATGTGATCTGTAAGGAAGCCTAGGAAAACAACAGCACATGGAAGCAGGCTGCCATACTGTGGAAATGCACTGAATTCAATGTTCACAAAATCACCGCAGTCTTCATTCACGTGGTCTCTCCTTTCAATTCCACTTTCTCTTGTGCCATTATGATGCCATCATCCTCTCCTACAAATGAATAATGTTTTTGAATTCTATTTTTAAGATTTTTTTTTCTTTAGAATGAAAATTAAATGGGACTGTTAAATGACTGATTGGTAGGAGGTATGGGATATCAGCAATGGGAAAAATGATTATACTTTACTCTATACAATGTTCATCTGAACAATGATTATTCTCAATAGGGTGATTTGTTTATTCTCATTTTAAAAGGTCAAAACAAAATGGCCTCTATTGCTCCCCTTGGGAAATGAGGCCACAGCTGAAGGAAACATCTTTGCAAATGCAGTCTTGATTTTATTCTTTGTTTCCAACACATAAGACTGACAGCTTTCTCTCATCACAAAAACATGTTTTATCCTATCAAATTAAGGTTCACACCCTTAGCGTAAGTATCAACCAAGAAGCCTGCATATTCCCAGTGGTGAGAAGGAAATGAAACTACAAAAATAAGACAGCCCTTTCCCTCCAATTATGACTTTAAAACAACAACAAAGGCTAGTGATGTCTTTTTGGACATTTCTGCAAATATACACTTGTAATTATTTTGAGAACATCTAAAAAGATCATGGCATCCAGTCCCATAACTTCATGGCAAATAGATGGGGAAACAGTGGAAACTGTGGCTGACTTTATTTTTCTGGGCTCCAAAATCTCTGCTGATGGTGATTGTAGCCATGAAAGGAAAAGACACTTATTCCTTGGAAGGAAAGTTATGACCAACCTAGACACTTTATTAAAAGCAGACATTACTTTGCCAACAAAGGTCCATCTAGTCAAGGCTATGGCTTTTCCAGTAGTCATGTATGGATGCAAGAATTGGACTATAAAGAAAGCTGAGCACCGAAGAATTGATGTTTTTGAACTGTGGTGCTGGAGAAGATTCTTCAGACCCTTGGACTTCAAGGAGATCCAACTAGTCCATCCTAAAGGAGATCAGTCCTGGGTGTTCATTGGTAGGACTGATGTTGAAGCTGAAACTCCAATTCTTTGGCCATCTAATGCGAAAAGCTGACTCACTGGAATAGACCCTGATGCTGGGAAAGATTGAGGGCAGGAGGAGAAGGGGACAACAGAGGATGAGATGGTTGGATGGCATCACCAACTCAACAGACATGGGTCTGGATGGACTCTGGCAGTTGGTGATGGACAGGGAGGCCTGGCGTGCTGCAGTTCATGGGGTCGCAAAGAGTCAGACACAACTGAGCGACCGAACTGACTGAAAATAGTGGCAAGAAAAAAAAAAAAGAAAAATAGAACAAAGATTTAGACACGGGTGTTTAGAGTTGAGGAAAAGATCTTAAAGTAGTCTACCGTGTAAGAATATTGACAGTTTTAAAAATCAACATACGAAGTTGTCATTGGTAAAATGAAAAACAAAGTTTTGAAGCATCCTCTACATCCTCTTTAAAAACTGAGCTACTCTGGTAACTGCGAATGGAAACATGACATGTAGGATTAATTCCCAGGAATTTCATACTAACAGTGGTCTTGATTTTATCACCTACTTTCTACTAAAGGTCTGTATCCTCTAAGGCTAATGATAATATGTCAGTAAGGAACAGATGCCCTTCATCAAATAATGTATGAAAAGAAGGAACAAATACTCAGTTCAGCACTGGATCTATGCCAGGCACCTCACTAGTTTTTCGCCTGTTATCTTAGTTAATATTCTCATACAAATTCCATGACATCTTCCCCAACCTTTTGAGTCAGCTGTTCATATTCAACTCAAAAGCTGTTTACTTTAGATACACATAAGCCAATTCTCTTTTTTATTTTTGTTCCTTCTTTCTTTTTCCAATTCTTTTTAATTCAGTATATATGGATAAAAATTCCTCCTTTTTTGTACTCACAGCTGTCCTCTGGATTAACTTTTGTCACATAAAGATAATAATAAAAATACTGAGATCAATTAGCCAAAAAAAGTTTGAGAGAGTAGAACTGAGACTTATTCGGTATAACATTCAACTCACAGAAGCACTAGTGCCCACCACACTGGCAAAGACCCTGAGTTGTGTACGTTTGAAGGCACTCTGGCTTCAGTCAGTAGGATTTGCAAAGGGAATGATAACTTTGGTGGTCACTAATAATGAAGTACAGACAATTCTTGAAATCGTTTGAAAAATTGCTAAGGCCTACCAACAACTACAAAGTGCTTTGTGGTTTTGTTTGGGAGTACGTGTGTATGGGTGTGTATGTGTTGTGAGAGTGGGGGGAGGAAGGAAAAGTTTCTTTTTCTCAAAATGATACTGAATCCAAAAGCAAATGAAGAGATTAAAATCTGCTGACCCAAACATGAATGTTAATTTTAAAATTTACTTCAAGGCTACCAAAGATTTGAGTAAATAATCATAATATTTATTGTTTTGGGGGGGTAACTGTTCTATGTTGTAATATAATCTTCCAATTCTCGGCACTAAGTAACCATTCCTTAAAAATTCTTTAGATTTCTTGACTGTACTTCCAAAAACTGTTTTTAAAAAAGCAATCATTCTCCCTCAAAAACCTAGATCAATTATATAGTTGAATATGGATATCTGTAACATTAATGTATTCATCTCCATGTGCATGCAAGCTAAGTTGCTTCAGTTGCTTCTGACTCTTTGGGATTCTATGGACTATAGCCCATTAGGCTCCTCTGTCCCTAGGATTCTCCAGGCAAGAATAATGCAGTGGGTAGCCAGTCCCTTCTCCAGATGACCTTGCCCAGCCAGAGATCAAACCAGTGTCTCTTCTCCTTCATTGCCAGGTGGGTTCTTTACTACTAGAGTCACCTGGGAAGCACATTCATCTCTATACATAAACTTATTTTCCCCATTCTTAGCCCTTTATTTTATTGTATGCACATTACTGTATAATTTACAGGGTGAAAGTATATACAAACAGCTTCCTGACATAGTTTTTCTGGCTAAGGTTATTTTTCAAATTGACTGAAATTTTTGAGAAATTATATAGATTATTAATGGAGGAACCTATGTAACAAAGAGCTGATTTTGAAACCATTTTTTTTTGGTCTGCAGTTAATACAGTCAGAAATACTATTGCCAAGCAGTCCTTTTGACATCTAATATCACAGCTATGCATTTAAATTTTAAGGTTTATATTAAATAGAAATAAATTTCTAGCTATTTCTATATCATTAAAATATAAAAAACAATCTTTATTTTNTGAGTGAAGATAGTTATAAAACTACAAGTAAGATCAAGAAGGTGACTTCTTCAATTATTTCACTTTTTTATCATGCCATTTCCCTTAGGAGTTCTCATCTTAGTAAATGTTTTAAACTGTTATTGTGCTATTATCAATTATCAAATTGATGATGATGGGACATAATTATCCTTTCTCACAAAAAGAACAGACCTATTCTAGGCCACTTTTACAAACACTATAAATAAATCCATGATCTGTATAAGAATCTTCCTTTGTAGTAAGAAATAGCTTCAGTTTCATTGCCAACAAAATCCTAGGAGAATGCCAATTATGCCAATTTTGCAAAAACAGATGTATCGTGATTTTGTGATATGGACTATTTTACACAAGGGACACAGGCCAAGCCATTCATCTCAATTTACTTAGGACCCAAGGCTTAATTTGAACTCTGACCTCAGAGTGGAAAGGTCATCTGTATATCCAATAGTCTGCAAGGCATTACTTCTAAAGAGAAACATATATATTTACCTTCACATTCCATTAATTTTTCAATTAATTATGCAATGACATTATTTTATTATTTTAATTGTTTCATAAAATTAATCAGTTCTAAGAAATGTTTAAAATTTGGGTCATTACTAAGGTAATAAAGTGTTTAATCAATAGTATGGATGATGGCCATTGATTTAAACTCCTCATTTAATGTGCTCTCAATCTTGATCACCAATAGTCAAATGACACCTGACTAAAGATTGCTGAGAATCTTGTTATTCACTGACTTTAATGGAATTTCAAAAATAGGTCATAGGAACGACAGGTAATTGGGTTTAAATGAAAATACAAAGGGAAACAATGAGCTGTTTTTCACAATTAATCTTAAAGTTTTTGTTTGTTCATTCATGTCTTCTAGTTATAAAAAAGAAGTGTATTTCCATAAAAAGAAGTTGCAACTTCTGTTGATCAATCTATATGTACTAAGAATCCAACTAAATCCAACTATTTCTATATATTCAATTTAAATCATCTTCTCTTCAACATGTGATTTATTGCCATACTCTTTCCCAGAGAGTTCCTGAGAATTAATGAGATAATATCCAAATGCTTGAAGCTCCTTAGGGAAAGACTAGGATAATATTCTGAAACATTACCGTTATTATTTTATATGCAATTCTTGCAAAAGTTCTTTTTTTCCTAAATTAATGTAGTGTACTTGACTAAGCTGGACTCACCTTCAGCATTTAAATCACTGAATAAAAATACTTTGTGACTACCCCTGCCTCCCAAACCTGGGAAATACGTAATTCTGTTCACTTTCCAGAAAACTATTTCTTGACTGAAACATTAATGCTATCAAGACTTCCATATCCTCCTGGTGGTCATCAAACTTAGGGAAAAATGGGAAATGAGAACATCAATCATTACTAAAAGTATTTTATCATACAAAATAATTCACCCTTACTTTTTCCTCAGGAAACAAAATCAAAATATTTGAGTGAAAAGCACAAATCATTAGTATATAAATTGTGGTATTACTGATTTGAGTATTTAAAATAATACAAAATTTTAAATCTGTACACACTTCTGCACA
>SJYQ01000560.1:793457-822993 GCA_006410935.1 Redunca redunca
CAATCGAAAATAAAATGTTACACAATTCTCAAGTCTTCTGATAAATAAAAGCACATCTGGAATTAAGATACTAATAATAAAGTAGAAAATTTTTCACTTACAAATTTACATCTTTATTTTTATTGCCTAAGCCAAATGATTCTCAAATCAAACAAAATTAGGTCTTTATAAGCCCTACCAAATTATTAAATACCACCTCCTTGAAAAAAGGAAGGGGGAGAATGGGTTTTACACAAATGAATAGAGAAAGGATAACTTCATCAAAGAGAGTCTTAGCTACATTACAGGAATGATGTGGGAAACAGTAATAGATCTTTGTAGCCATTATCTTTATTATTCTGAGGACTTTATCTTGCTAGAACTTGTTTAAACCTAGTGTAGCTTCACAAAGTTGTGACTCAAATATTTCTGGCCTTCCTGTGATCTAATGTTTTCTCATGGAGGGAAACTTTCCTCTTATTGTGAGGTAAATACCCACCAAATATACCCTAAATCCTCTCCCAAAAGATATTATTAGCACTGTGCACTCATTTATAAGTGAAGAACAGTTCAACGACTCTATTTGCCGTTTTAATTTAATGCATTCATGCTACTTAAAATGGCCGTGTTATAACAATCACCATTTTGCCAAACCAAATTCACCTCATAAACATTCTTTTGGTTAACTTAACCTTGCTTTTAAAACTTGAAATTAGAGGGGGAAAGGCAAAACATGATCTGGCAGTTATATAAATTTAGAGAAATAAATTGATTGGGATTGGGTGTAATAAAGTTATCCCACTGGTTTTGATTAGTTCCTCGGGGTATAAAAATGTAGTTGGGTTAAATTTATATTACACACGTTATAGTCCAATCCAATTTATATTAGTTTTTATGTAAAAATGCTGTACTTAAATGAGTTCTCCAAATATACATGTATATTTCTCAAACCCTCTATAACCCTTACATGGATAGAAATTGAAGGTACTGAGAGATATCATGATAGGATTTTAGGAGACGACAACAAAGAGGAGATAAAGGAGAATGAGCGGAGCATATTTTCTTTTGCAACATCTGTATTTCTATTCCAGATTCATTATGAGAACTTCTATAGTTCTAGTCATTTATATATGCCCCAAGTGAATTTTCTTTACAGCATCTATATTTCTATTCTAGATTCATTAGGAGACTTTCTATAGTTCCAGTCATTTATATATGCCTTGTCAGCAAACTAGTCCCTCCTGAGTTCACAGGCTATTATAAGAATGAAAGTCCCTTCATCAATACAATATGCAATTTACTGGCCTAATAACAAAGCCAGGAGAATGAATTTTATGCAGAGACCTCTAATACCAGGAGCATCCTTTTCTATATTATATGCTGTGTGTTACAGCATGATGAACACAACATGCAAAAGTGTTTGATGATAATGGAAACAGGTTGTGGAACTGGACTAAAGAGAAAAAATCTTTAAAATAAAAAAGCATACTATAAAAGTAACATACAATCATCCAAGGGTGAGATCCAAGAAAATACTTTTTTGTATCTGTTATTTCTAAATATAAATGAATGCCACTCCATCCTGTACCATAACTCCAAGTTTAACATGTAGACATTCAATTATTGGAACTCATATTTCATCATTGGCATATTACACTTTAAGCAATAATAGATATGGATATATAGATATAAAACACATATATACTATAAAGTTGTATGAAGTTAGCCTCTTCTCAGTCACTGGTTGCAGATGTTATGGCACAAGGCCCATTTGCTTTCAAATGTTAGTTATAATATGGTCCCACAGCATGCCAGAAATATAAAATTGACAAAATAAAGTTAATTATTAAACTCTAGGAATTGCCCTTCATCACTTCACTGTCCATCTTATTTTTCACTTTCAAATTACTAAGACATGGGATCTACTCTATTTCTATCATTCTCTTCATTAGGAACAATAAATACAGAGAATTCTATGGGCGGGGGAAAGGAGCCAGCATATAATTGTATGCCAAGCAGAGAATCTCTCTTATAAAATCTCCTAGCCTTTATCACCCAGCCAAGTAATTTACTATCAAACTGGTACAGAGACTATATTTAGTGTGAAGAGCCTCTGTGCAGGCTTGCTCCACTCCGTGCTACACTTTCCTTTTACTAGATGAAACCTAGATCCTTGATATCAAGAGGAAGTTTGATTCTTCAAAATATTTGTGGTCGGGTGGCATAAACTCTATTGACTTCTGCATAAAAAACTGTCCATAAGGGACAAATTTAATTTGTCTAACACTGAGCCCTACTTTGCACAATTCAGCAAATGTAAAATGGACTACGATGTAAATGTGTGTGTGTGTGTGCTCAGCCATGTCCAACTCTGCAACCCTATGGACTTGTAGACCACCAGTCTCCTCTGTCCATGGGATTTCCCAAACAAGAATACTGGAGTGGGTTCCCATTTGCTACTCCAGGGGATCTTCCCAACCAGGGGATTGAGTCCACATCTCTTGCATCTCCTGCATTGGCAGATGGGTTCCTTACCACTAGCGCCATCTGAGAAGCCCCTCTCGTGTATACTTATGGCTGATTCATGCTGCTGTATGGTAGAAACCAACACAACACTGTAAAGCAATTTTCTCCAGTTAAAAATAATTTCTTTTAAAAAATGAAGTTTTCCCTTGCTTCTGAGCTGAACTACTGGCATGAGCAACACCAGACAGGAACACGCCTGTTGGGGAAGGATTTGGGAGAATCAGTAAGGAAGCTTTCTCTGAAGGCTCCAGGGCAGCCTGGCAGGTTCTCAGCACACTGTACCAATACCTCAACTGCAGCAGGAGCTGAGGACAGTGACAGGATTTAAGACGGTGTGGGATCTAAAGAGCTCAATTCACGGCCCATAGTAGGCACACTTCAAACATTTGCTGAAAGATTGGATGCAGAGTGATCAAGTTGGAGAAATAATATGGGCAGGGTGTTCATCTTCTAGTTCCACCTGCCTCTTGCCCCAAAACATCACCTTTTTCTTCTCCTCCTCTAATGAAAAAAGGAATAGTTCATATTCTGCACCAAGTCACACACTCAGGGAAACACTGGCCAACCCCTTGTTTTGCTATTGATAATGTGGGAGTTTAGTTTTTTTTTTTTATTTCTAAGTCACAGGAAAAAAAAAGTCAAAAGAATGTGGTATTTAGTGAAATGGAAAAAATATTAAAAAATGTAATATGTGTCCATCAATAAAGTTTTATTGGAACAAAACTCTGCCATTCATTTACATCCTTTCTCCCTACAAAGGTAGAGGAAGATTTATGGCCAGCAAACCGAGAAATAGTTATTACCTAGCTCTTGAAGTTCTCAAGCACCCCATTCACACTATTATGCTCCTTTTCCTAACATAGGTACCAGAAGCCTATAAGAACAGGGTGGTGCTGATCAGCATCAGCATTCAGCTCTGCATTCTTTCTGTTCTCTTGGGCTTATCACTAATGATATAAAATAATAACCAACGCCAAGGTATTAGCTTGTATGTGATGGCTATCAAACAACTAAAAATGTCTGAAACTAAGAAAGATGATGTTCAAATCCAATAACAGAATGTTGTTCTGCCCTCTCATAATAATTTATTCAAAATAATGGGACCAGAAGAAAAACACAAAGAAAGAATGTCAACTCATGAGGCCAATCTTACATAATATTTTCCACTCTTGTTAGCATTTTGCAGCTGTTTATAGAAGAGAAGGGTGTCCCAGGTGGCACTGGTGGTTAAGAACCTGCCTGCCAATGCGGGAGACGTCAGAGATGCAGGTTCGACTCCTGGGTTGGGAAGATCCCCTGCAGAAGGGCACGGCAACCCACTCCAGTATTCTTGCCTGGAGAATCCCACTGACAGATGAACCTGGTGGGCTACAGCCCATGGGGTTGTGCAGAGTCGGACGTGACTGAAGAGACTTTGCACGCACACACACACACATAACAGAGACTATCAAATGTTCACATTTCTCTTAAACGGGTGGGTGCGTGTCTAATAAGACCTCACTAATTTTGAAAGTAGTTAAAGAGTATTATGTTCTGGATCCTGTTCAGTCAACGAGTCTGATTACAATTCTTGTCTATTTACACAGTGGACTCATTGATTATTACCTTTTCTTTAGAAAACTGCAACTTTGCTTTAACCATCTCCTATCATTAAAATCAACACAATTTTAAAATATGAGTATGCCCCCCCTGAGCATAACTCATAGCTTTCAAGTTTTTCTGATTTAGCTCTGAAAAGTGACTGGTGAACTATTTCAAACTTGGTTACAAACTGCCAATTCTTTCCCTCAACATTTGAAAATGTCTAATAGGATCCATCACAATGTTGCTCCTCCTCTGTACAGGTCAGGATATACAGAGACAACAAGTGCATCCTTCTCTGCTTTTCAGTGGACAGACACCTTCCAAAAGAATCTGTCTGTACTCACTCCTACTTCGATTCTCCCAAAATCTCTCTCCCAGTCTCACATTCTGGCAATGAAGTACAAAACGAAAGAAGTATTTCAACTGCACTTAAGCCACTGTCATTGAAAGAGAATCTCCACTGTCAGTAATGCAATGCTCCCTAAATGGGCACTATAATCTCCTGACCTTTAAAACTGGGACATTACACTCTTAATGTGAATCGCATTTTCTCCTTGCCACTATTCCATCTTTATCCCCTGGGCCCTTTCACTTTTATTACTTTTCTGGCTTCTCTCTCTAGCTAGATACCTAGGTTTCTGCTTATTTCCCTGAAGAATTACTTTACATGTATGTACCAAACAAGGCAGTTCATAATAAAGCAGTTCATAATCTGCTAATTTGCCATCTAAAGTTTTCGAAGTCACTTCTATCTTCATTAGGGGCTATGGACAGTTAGTTGGGGAAAAAGTTCCTGATTGAGTTCTAATGTTGAAATATGTAAATTTCTTTATCGTTTTGTTCTCTTTTTTATATCACTAATAAAGATGTTAAATGAGACCTCACTGGAAGCTGATCTCTAGACATCACCCACCAAATCGTTACAATTCCATCTCTGATTGCCCTTGGGTATTACCACCTCTTAACAAGATATTTCACTTCCACAGGGTGAAAAACAGTTTACAGGAAGCATCATGCAGAGTTCTTCAAATGTTTGTTCTCATATTCAAACGACAGTAAAGTTTTGTTGTTTTGTTTTCTTTTATTTATTGAACATGAGTAGATAATGAAGAGCCAGACTAGGCTGCTATATCAAAAATAAACTTAAAATGTAAAATGAGTAGAAGAATGAGAATCATTTGAAAGGAACACTGGGCTTGGCTTAAACTGCCACCTAATAATAACAGCCTAGATGACAGTAGAATCATGCTGAAAAATAACATGAATGAGCATCACTTTACATTTTCTAGTTGCCTCCACAGGCCACCAAAACCAGAAGCTATTCTATCTACACACCTCAGATGATTGGCAAGCTTCCTGAACACTAAGCAATTTTATTTGAGCCATTCCATGTACCCAATAGAATCAAAAGATTTAAAGAGAGGTAACAGGAATGGATTATAGTGGCAACATCCCAAATCCCTTATGCTAATCTAGCCTATAGATATAAACATATATATGTATACATATATCTAAACCACTTCTTTGTAAGTCACAAACCATCCCTTATATCCAAGTGCTCATGGGAAACAAACACCTGCCACCCTTCACACCTTCACATTAGATGTTTCTCTGAAATCTCAAGAGCATTGTAATTAGTTTCTTTATCAAACAAACAACAATGCGATCTGGATGCTGTGAAATAGGATCAATATAGATAACGTTTTGAATATAATCACTTAACATCATGTTTTTAGTTTGATGATCACCACAAAACATTGCCAAATGTAAGAATGGCTACCTGCTTTTCTTTTTTCTTAATATTATATTTTCTTAATTGTTCATTTGGGACATTTTATCATTTCAGTTGTATCTAACAGTAGCCACAATGAACAGTTCATGAAACACTATTTCTTTTAAAGACTACTGCAGGTATTGAAAATTTAGCAACTTCTTTTTCAAAAGCATTGACAATGTATAAGATCTAATTAGCAAAAGAGCCAAAGTAGTATGAAGACCTTTCTTGTCTGCCTTCCCCCCCCCCACCCCCGATTAAAAACAGAAGGTATTAATCACTCGATTTCAAAAGCAGCTGACTGATGCTATTCACTGGGTAGGGCATTCTCACTAATGTGGCCCCATGAATAACTCTCAAGGCTTTTATTATGCCTCTGAGTGGACTCTTAGCAGACAGCCTCCCTTTAGCAGCCCTCTTTCCCTCAGGCTCCAAAAGGATTATAGATAGCAGCTGAAAGAAAGCATCACTGGTAAAAACAAAAGTTTTTAAAGAGAAAAAAAATGGGAGCAAAGTGGACATATTGGAGACAAGTCATGATTCATGGCCTGCACCGTGTTCCGCCTCTCTTTCTCTTACTCAATACACTCTTTAGTTTTACTGCTGGGTAAGAGGGGACCAGACCAGTGCACTTCTCCTAGCAACCAATATCAGTCAGCAAAGAAGGCATGTCATCTGCTCAAAGGGAAAACGGAAGACTCTGGGGTCATACAAAGCCAGACACATGTCCTTTTGCATTTGATCCCAAATTGATTATCAAAAAGGATTCAGTAAATGTTAAATGATTCTGTTTTATGTGAATGTTAACAACCCACAGAACTAAATATCAGCTTGTCCACTTGCTATATAGTAGAGTTTCCAACGCTGGTCCAATTCATTTCATTCAAATGTTCTGTTTTTCACTTTTCCAACACCCGCTCATCCCTTATTGTTCATAGAGACGGCCTCTCCCAGGTGTATCTGCACCTCCTGGACTATTTCAAATGCAAAAGTCACTCCTATAGCACGCTAATTTCAGAAGCCTTAGAACTGCATCTTAAGAAAGACTATAAAAGCAATTGCCTAGTTTTATTCACAAGCCATGGTTAGCTGCTGTGTAAAAAGATAAAAACCACTTTCTGAAAAGTTAAACAAACTTGGAATTTGAATTTAATGTGATGAGATGCTTTTACGGAGCAGCTCAAAAATCTGGATAAGTTACATAAGATCCAACTGATGAACACTACGGGTGTTACAGCTTAACAGAAAAATGCAATAATAATTCATAGCCCAGGAAATGTACTTCATAAAATAAAAAGTTGTCTGTTGGACTGTGAGTAAAGGGCAGGCAACAAAAGAACAACCATAAAGTTTATTCATATCTTACGGCCATGTGTGTATGGAGTAGGGGAATAAGAGTTATCTTTGCCCCAAATCTGTACCCACGTGTTGTATATATTTTTCCCATTCTTTTTTCTTTCATTTTGTGTTACAAGTTGATATTATCCAGGCTTTCAAATCACAAAAGCAGATTGAAACACTTAAAAGCATACTTAGCTACAAAATCATCTATGTGTTTTCAGGATAGCCAGTGAATTTAGCACTTTTTCTCTGGTAAGGTTATTAAATAGCATCTGTGAGAAGAAAAAAAGGCTGCAAACCTCAACTGAATGACAGCTTGAAGATTTGCGAGTACAGGGCTCAGGTACCCGGACATACCTTTTCACTGTTAGTTTTTAACTATTGAGATTATCATTGCATCTAAGAAGAATTATTCTTAAACCATCAGTGTCCCAGTTCTTCACAGTCCATTTTGAATGTAAAAAATGAGAAGGAATGCTAAGTTATGGGGCACTTTTTTTGAAAGGTTACATTCTTCTTATTCAGTATCTCCTCTCATCAATGATCCCTTTAGGGAACTATTCCCATAATTGGCATTTGGGTGATGGCTTGATTGCTTTAGTTGCTGACGTGCAAAAGTGTTTTAGAATGGACAAGTTATTGCATATTTAAGGTTGGGGAAGCTGAAATGCTGACTATAGTTTTAACAGAAATTAACTCAGTTTTCAATGACTGTAACTATTATTTGCCAATACATTAAAGCTCACTTTAAAATCAAAGAGCCTTCCCAGGTGGCGCTCGTGGTAAAGAACCTGCCTGCCAAGGCAGGAGATGACAGAGGCACAAAGCACAATGCTGAATGCTTATTGCTAGGTTCATCCTTAATTTGCTGTAACTTAATTGACTTCCCTTAATTTGCTGTAACCTTGGAAACTAGGTTTCATAAGTATCAGATGTACCTTAACAAATTAGTGTACCGTATTTCAGGGTTCACTAGTACTTGGAACTATATACTGTTAAAGCATGGCTATAACACTGATTTAGAAAACGTATAACCTTTTCTTTATAAAGAGAATCTTGACTTAATTTATTGAAAGTCAAAAGTTCTTGCTCTTTTGATCATACTTAGGGACACTGTAATTGGTTATAACTGTTGTACAAGTTTCAAATTCTTTAAATTCCAAATGGCTTCCTGGTTCTTCAAGTTTAAACTTGCAAAGCAGTGTAATGCAAGTGTTGAGTTATATTCCATGTTCTCCAGCTCATTTCTGAAAAGACTTGGGACCAAAAACAAGGGGAAGAGATCCCACATCATTCCTACAAAAGGAATTAAAAAGTGCTGAGCTAAATAAACTCTCTCCACCTCAGCTAAAACTGCCCTGCCACAGATGGTTCTAGTTACAGTGCCTATAAAGTAATAAATTCACTGGTTTAAGGCTATTTTATTTTTTAGTATTAAAATTTTTAATCCCACTTATTCATAAAGAAACAGTAAGTACCACTGGTCATTAATGAATGAAAGTAGACATGAATTCTAAGACTAGCGTATTTGGACCATCATGGATTGTCATCTACCCACTCGAGTGTTCTTGCCTGGAGAATTCCATGGATGGGGGAGCCTGGTGGGCTGGCGTCTATGGGGTCTCACAGAATCGGACACGACTGAAGCAACTTAGCAGCAGCAGGACTATCATCTATATTACCATCATTAAGCCCACATCAAAATACAGCCCCATGCAGACTGAACAATAAGTCTTGATTATTTTCAAAGATGGACATTTATGACTCGGTATAACTTTTTTCCAGGCTAAATTTTCCCCTTTAATTGTACTCAAACATAATGCAAGTGATAGAGCATTTAATTAAATGATTTGCAATAACAGAATTTAAGACTAAGTGAGACGCTGGAGAGTACCCAAATACTATTTTTATAGGAGTCTAAAGTCATACAATTAATTACTAGTAAGCTTTACACTGGAGTACACAGCTTCCAGACACCCCTGGTGTATCCCTTCCACAACAGCAATGATATTGCTTTGTTCAGGTTATCCTTAATTTACAGAACCACTCAATATGCAAATCTGATTAATGAATAATTATAAAAAATATCAAGATCAATGATGGCTATACGGGATGAAAAAGGATAACTGGGCTACTTACGAAATCAAATGTTGAGTGGAGACTTAGGGTTAATTAAAAAAGAAATTCTGTCCTAGGAATGTTTACTTCAAACCCAGTAAGCTTTGTCTCCTACAATATTTATCCTCATGGTACTTTATATTAAAAGCATCTTGGGAAGATTATTCTGAATAAAACATAAATCAGTCAACATGAACCAAAAGGCAGGGTCTTAGAAGCTTGTTCTGCTTGTTACAAAGTGCTATTTGTAGCATGCCTCTCTTGTTTATTCCTTTCATTCATAATACCACTCACTCGGGAATCCTATTTGCTCTATGATCAGCACATGATGCAATGGAAACACACATGTCATAGCACGTTTGTCACAGAGGCACAGGGGTGGCCTCAGATGAGCACCCTTAAGAGCCAACTAGAGTTTTTATTCAGTCACCTAAAGACTAATGCTTGAAAAGTTATATGAAAACCATTGTGAAACACAACCCAAATATAGTTCATAATTAGCCTGAGAGAAACGGTCCTTCTAAATTTACTTCTGCTCCATACTAGGAAGAAAATAACAACAGAATAAAACTACTACTAATAATAAAAATAACAAGGAACACTTAACTGGGGTTTATTAATTAACAGGCACTGTTCAAAAAACTTTTCATATAATTTCTACTTATATATGTAACATACAGATACATACATATATATACATCTAATGTAATATATAACATGTATATACCTATGTATGTCCCATATATGTGTGTGTGTGTGTGTGTGTGTGTGTGTGTGTGTATTCATCTATTCCTCATATCAAATGTTTGAGAAGACAATTTTATCATGTCAATGTTAAAGATAAGGAACCTGAGAATGGTTAAATTACTTGCTGTAAATCGTGCTGTTTGTCAGCTGTCTTTCAGTAATCATGTTACACTTCTTCCCTTGTGGACAAACTTTGTTCAGTTGCTAAGTCGTGCCCGACTCTTTGCAACCCCCTGGACTGCAGCATGACAGGCTCCTCTGTCCCTCACTAACTCACTGATTCATATCCATTGAATCAGTGATGCTATCTAACCTCTCATCCTCTACAAACTATGTAACACTTAAACTAGACTCCATGCCTTTGCCCTAGACCACCTTTGTCATCTCCATGCCATTCCTTCTGTTATTCCTTTTGTTGGAATGCAATTTTCAACCTTTCCATCTATTAACACTCCACTATTCCTCTGCTGCTGCTAAGTCACTTCTTCAGTCGTGTCCGACTCTGTGCAACCCCATAGACGGCAGCCCACCAGGCTCCCCCATCCCTGGGATTCTCCAGGCAAGAACACTGGAGTAGTTGCCATTTCCTTCTCTAATGCATGAAAGTGAAACGTGAAAGTGAAGTCGCTTAGTCACGTCGACTCTTCGCGACCCCATGGAACACAGCATACCAGGCTCCTCCATCCATGGGATTTTCCAGGCAAGAGTACTGGAGTGGGGTGCCATTGCCTTCTCCCCACTATTCCTCTAAAACCCATGTTAAGGGACCCATTTGGTGTGGACCCTTCCCACAGCTGGAAATTATCTATTCTTTCCCTGGGTTCCCAGACTATGCTGTGTGTTTCTTCAACTGTCCCCTGCCCCCAATTACCAGATACTACTTTTAACAGCTTGGATGTTTGTTACCCTGTCTACTAAAGAGTTATCTCCTTGAAGGTGGGAACTACTTAACTTCATTATGCTACTCACAATGTCCTCAGTAAGGCGCTTTGTTTATTAATAGGTGCTAAGAAAGCACATGCTGAATCAAATGAAAAACCTCAAGGTATCTTAAGCTAACTCCCTTGTTGACATGTTTAGAAAACAGCTGGTCATTTTCACTTAGAAGACCCTGGTACTCTTGTTAAGGAATTCCAGGGTTGAGAAGCCAGAAAGAATCTTTCAAGAAAAGTATGGTATAGTGATAAAAAGAAGTCCCTGGACTCTAGCTTCAGCTTTACCACTAAGCATCAATAGCCTTGTGACAAGGTACATAAAAACTCAGCTTTAGTTCTCCATCCAGTGAAAGAGTTGAGATGTCATCATACTGTGATTTACATTTAGTATTGCTGAAGTCACTGCTAAAAGTGACAAGTTCAGTTTGGGTTAATTTCACTTGTAAAACTTTAAAGGGCAACAGAAGAAGGCAATCACTGAAGGGATTAGAAATTAGGACTGCTGGGAATTTAAAGTATATTATCATATAAAATTGTTTCACTACAAACCTCACATCTAAGTTNAAGGCCATTCAACATTTTCTTTCTGTGAGTGAATTAAAAGATTATATGTACCTCATACATGGCCAGTGGCAACATAAAATCGTATAGCTGCAGTGGAAAAGTCCTGCAGTTCCTCAAAAGGTTAAACAGAATTTTCATATGACCCAGCAATTCCACTCCAGGTATACACCCAAGTGAAATGAAAGCATGTGCGCACACAAAGATTAACACACAATTGTTCACAGCAACAATCTTTATAACAAATCTTTATCCCCAAAGTGGAAATGACCAATGTCCATGAACTAATAATTCAAAAGATAAAAGGATATGGAATACTATTCAGCAATAAAGAAGAATGAGGTCCTGATATACAACATAGATGACCCTTGAAAACATGAGATGAAGGGAAAGTAACAAGTCACAAAAGATCCTATATTATATAATTCTATTTACATGTAATTCCCCAAATAGACAAATCTATAGAGACAGGTGCTGCTGCTGCTGCTAAGTGGCTTCAGTCGTGTCCAACTCTGTGCGACCCCATAGACGGCAGCCCACCAGGCTCCCCCGTCCCTGGGATTCTCCAGGCAAAAACACTGGAGTGGGTTGCCATTTCCTTCTCCAATCAATGCATGAAAGTGAAAAATGAAAGTGAAGTCACTGAGTCGTGTCCAACTCTCAGCGACCCCATGGACTGCAGCCTACCAGGCTCCGTCCATGGGAGTTTCCAGGCAAGAGTACTGGAGTGGGGTGCCATTGCCTTCTCCAATAGAGACAGGAAGAAGACTAATTTCTTCCTAGGGCTGGGGAAGGGTGGTAGATAAGAAGCAGGCTGCAGAGCTTCTTTTCTTGGATAACAAAAAACTTCCACAATTAGACTGCAGCCCTTTGGGTCAGGAAGATCCCCAGAAGGAGAAAATGGCAACCCAGTTTATCTCAGTTTAGTATTAGTGATGGTAAACAAGGCTCTAGCATGAAGATTACAACAGTCGGCAGGGTAGGATAATACTAATTGCTGCAGATATTTTAATCTTCCTCTTCTTTTTCAATCTGAGAGCTATACAATGGGAGTATTCTTCTGAATTCTATCCCTGAACTAATCTTTTGTTGTTGTTGTTGCTAATGCCTAAATAAAAAGTTGACCTAAATAGGAAGAAAAGTCTCGATTTCTGGGCCAGATATCATCAAAATCAGTCAACGTTCCTTGGTCAGATCACAGCATGTGTGGTCCTAATAGGAACATTAGAATCATTTGAAGGAGTGCCTTGTCAAAATATACACATGACTCAACAGTGTGCTAAAACACACATCAGTGTTAGTTCGGGGATGGGGAGTGGCCATGTAAGCCACCATGGTAGAAAAGCAAAGAGAACTGTAAATTCTCTACATCCTGTCAGGTAAAAAGTGGAATATTAAATTTCATCTGAAATCATGATGCCATTAAGGTCAAAATATACATGTTTGATAACTCTGTCTCTAGAGAGACAGAACGAGAGAGATACATAGAAATACACATTCCCAAATGAATAAACCTAGTTCAAATGGTAAATACTTCATGTGTTGGCTAGGGCATGAAAATAAACATTTCAAAAGCACTCCATAAGCACCTTTTCATTGATTCAACAAATAACTGAGTCTACGATGTGTCATCTTGGGCTCCAGGTAAAGGAGGAACACAGGCAAAGATGTGAGACGAAGCCAAGTCCGTGCCCTGGAAGCTCAGTGGAAACAGCAGACACTAAACACACTAACACATGCACACAGCAAAAATCTTCTAAAATGTAGGTGATCTCCCTTGGGAACAGAAAGCAGCTTTGTTTACTATCTCATCTAGTCATGACAAAGCTTCCCTCCAGGCCAAAAGTTAGGCAGATCTGCTTATGGCCCATTCTAAACTCTCCTGGTTTCCCGGCTCAGGGCTCCTCGGCTGTGGGGCCAATCCATTTTGTGTCCATCACCTACCTGGGCCCCACTGTGTTGTCCCTAAGGGTTTTCAAGGGAAAGGTCAATCTGTACAGACATGAAGTCATGCCGCTTGGTGTGGTGTGCCCTAACAAAAGCCACCATCTGAGTCTCGAGATACTCATGTGCTTTGCCTGCATTCATAAAGTTGTAGCAGTCTAACTTCTTAGCTTGTAAGTATGGTAAAATGTGGGTCCCTTCAAGGTTGTTTATACAAATGCATGTGTGAGTATGCACACAGACATACACACACACACATACACACACTTTAAGGATGTGATAAGAGCTAAGAATGAAATTATGATAGGTAAGAGGGTAGCCCAATACTGTTTTAAGTGAAGAAATTTTAGATAAGGTAGTCCATGTACATACATGAAGAGGTGATATTACATAAAGTGTAAAATGAAACTGTTAGTCGCTCAGTCGTGTCAGACTCTTTGCAACTCCATGGATTGTAGCCCATCGGGCTCCTCTATTCATGAATTTCTTCAGCCAAAAATACTGGGGTGGGTACCATACCTTCTACAGGGGACATCCTGACCCAGGGATGGAACCCAGGTCTCCTGCACTGCAGGCAGATTCTTTACCATCTGAGCAACCAGGGGAAACTGATATAGGATGGGGATTCATTAAATAAACAGGAAGACTCAATCATGCAAAGATCTAAGGAAGTGTATTTCAGGCAGAAGAAAGAACAAACGCAAAAGCCCTGAGTAAGGAATAAAACACCAAAAACACAACTCTAAACCTAGGTTCCAGCAGGGAGTGTGAAAAGAGGAGGTCAGAGAGGCAAGGGACCTGAGTTTGAACAGTCCTGTATACTATTGAAAAGAGTTCTCAGTGGAAGCCATTAAAAGCTTCTGAGCAATGAGCTGCCATCATCCTATTTACATGCTTTTAAAAGGTCTCTGTGGCTACCAGGTGAAGAACTAACTGCATAGAGGAAAGATGTGGGGATAAGAAGAACAGGCATGGAGGCCGGATGACCATTTATCAGGCTATCCCAAGAGTCCAGGTTTTGACCAGGATGGTGGTAGTTGAATTAATAAGAAACATTTGGAATCTAATCATTTGAAAATGCAATCAACACAGTAAGGTGAATTAATGGATGCATACAGGAATGGAGAAATAGGTGGTAACCAAGCACAGCAAAATAGTGGTAGACTCTAGGTGGGAATGTAAGTGTTCACTGTACCATCTTTCAGCTGTTATATATTTGAAAATGCTTGTATCAAAATGTTGGAGAAAAATCACAAATACACACATAAAATGGTAGGTATCAGGGTATATATTCCAAGGGGTTTACTAATAAGTCAGATATGTGCTATGAGAACAAATAAAAAATGATTTCTAGTTTTGGATCACAAAAACCTCTGTGAATGATGTGATGCCATTTACTTAGCTGGAGATGACTGGAAAGAGGAGTAAATTCTATCCTGGGCTTGAGTTTGATATATTCATTTTTTAAATTATTTTTTGAGGTATAATCACTATATACCATTATATTAGTTTCAGGTGTACAACACAATGATTTGCTATTTGTATACATTGGGAAGTGATCAGCCCAACAAATTAGTTACCATTTGAGTTTGACATATGCTTATTAGCTACCAAGCAAAGATGTCATGTGGTCAGCTGGATATGGCAAGTAATATATTGACACTGGAGATACAAAGGTATATAGAAGAGCCAAGTTCTAGTCTCATGGAACTAATATTCTTCCATGAGAATATTGATAAGGGCATGATAAGGGCAATTTGAGAAATATCAACATAAAGGATTTAAAACCTATGTGACCAAATGAAAGATATTAAGTACTAGGTGCAAACAAAGCAAAAGAAGAAAACACTAAGGACTGAATTCTAGATTATGCCAATACTGTTTTGAGTTTAAGACAGGTTTTGGGGGATGAATATGCTACACTTCTGGCTTCTGAGGTGGTGCAGTGGTTAAGAATCCACTTATAAATGAAGGAGATGCCGGTTCAATCCCTGCATAAAGAAGATCTCCTGGAGTGGGAAACGGCAACCCACTCCAGTATTCTTGCCTGGAAAATTCCATGGAGAGACAATCCTGCAGGGCTCCAGTCCATGGGGGTCACAAAGAGTCAGACATGACTGAGCATGCACGCATAAGCATATACACAATACATTCTAGATACTATATTAAGATTTCTACTATGCTGAAACATTGTAAGAGTTTATGCATGTTTCCCCCTAAAATATTTTGTCATCATCCATTCATGCTTTATTCAATAATTTAAAAGAAGAAAATCATTATCAATATCAGTGTATTTGATTTAGGTTGATAGGTCTATACCTGTTGTAAGAAACATAATACTCCTCTTTGAAGAGAAATATATAAAATAGCACTCTATGACTTTCTGGTTGAACTACTATCTGTAGACTTCTGTCTGCCAAAACTGGAAAAGCAACTACATAAGTTTGCATAAAGCTATACAGGATGGCAAAAGGAAACTGATATCAAGGTGCCAACTACATAAGTTTGCATAAAGCTATACAGGACGGTAAAAGGAAACTGACATCAAGGTGCCAACTGGGTATGTACCAAGTTAAAATATTATTAACATAATCTCCTTTAAATGCAGATTTTCTAAATTGTTATCCAAGAAACACTATCACCTATTTTCCTCACTCTTCAAATGTTTCTATGATTCCTTCCACTGGGTCCAAAACAGAAAAAGGAGGAGGGGAAGGAAGAAATGAAGGAGGAGGAAATGATGGAGGGAAACAGGAACAAGAGAAAGAGGAAAACTAGGAGAAGAAGTAAGCAAAAGAAAATGTTTTCTTCTAACTCTTCATAAACCAAATTGCACAAAGAAAGTAAATAAATATCTCTTATAGACTGCAGGAACTGTTGAAGCAGATGTTAACTGGACACAAAGAGTCGGACATGAAGAAGCTACATATAGAAGCTCCTTTCATTACTATATATGCACCCAAATGGAAGCAATGTCCTTGGACACCCATATTTTTATTAGCAAGGATGCTGTTTTATACAGGTTGCGCAAGGATGTCATGGCTAGAATTGTTCTTTTTGTATAATCATGACCTTTTTTCCTTTGAGATACGCTTTTTTTCATGTTTTAAGAAACCCTTTTGGTTTATGGTCCACATGTTGTCTAGAATCAAAGGTTATTCAAACAAAGCCAATTCAAATGTGATATTAGTGCATAGTTGCACGAAGAAATTTCAGGTTACTTATAGGCAATTTAAGTACTGAAATGGACTACATATGGCTAGGATAATGAGCCCATTACTGAAAGAAGCACTTTAGCAAAATGCATAAACCTATATGAGATTATACATCTGCACGACGCACACAGATCATCTTTATCTCCCCAAATATCACATGAGCCATTTTCATTTTAGAATAGTTAAGGACAAGAAACTATTTTTATTTTAAAAACATAATTTTCCCCAGTACTCAAAAATTATCAAATTGACACAATGTATGGAATATGGATGTAATCAAACAGTCTTGTGATGGTTCCTATTAGTTCCCTGTAAATGATTACAAAACCTTATTTCTGTATTTAAAAATACAGAAAATCTGGAGAACAAAGGCTAAACTCAATACATATTCACATACATAACCACAAAAGAAAAATCTGCATCTGGTTAATTAATCTGTATTGAAGGACAGTCTTTATTTATGTCCCAATATAAAAGTTTGTCTGTAGTCCTCAACTAACTTAATTTTTATTCTCTGTGGGTTTTTACAGACATAAGATACAGAAAAATCATAATATTTGCACATAACTTCCATGAGGATGCAAAAGTCTAACATTTTTCATATACCATAAAAATGCACATATAAATAACCCACCAAGCAAATTTCAATGCAAATCTATGTATCATTTGTCACCGAATAAAATTAATTTCTGTGTCTACCACAAGGAAAGTCAGTATATCTTTGAAATGGTGCAAGCATCTCTAAATTTGAAATTCATGGGGAGAATAAGCACATGCTTCTAAGGAGGATAATAAGTAAACAGAAATCATAGAGCCCTGGAAAAGTCAGAAAGCTTAGAGATCCTACAAACCAACCCCCTCATTATACATGTGAACATGCAATCCCAGCGTGCTAAAACTGCCTAGAGGGCAGTGTTGTCTACATCCCAAATTTTCAACAATCCCCATGGAGAGGCTGTCATCATTCAAGAGTAAATCAAAGGCAATCCAATGTCAAATGTATGACTCACGTACTAATTCAATAAGTGTACACAGTTTCCACTGCTTTGGACATAGTAGATGCTAAATAGAAAAACTAGCTTCACACACACAACAATTTACTATTACCTTTTCAACAACTCCACCCTGGGCATTTTTCACTACATTACCATGAATTTTGCTGCACAATTATGGCCCCAACACAAACTACCCCCTGTAATCTATATTATTAAGTCAGAACAAAGGTCCTAGGTGTATGTATGGGGCTGGAGGGACAAGGTGCGGGGAAGAAGGAAGGAAATAAGGGAGAGAGGAATAGGGTGGGGGCTAGGACAGTAGGGAGGGCGGGGAGGGGAGAAATGATGTCTTGCTACTGCTGTTCCAGCAAACTGGCTAATTGCATTTGTTTCATATATCTCCAAACAGCCTGGTACATTAATTACATTCTGTAACACCGAGCTCTTCGGATTCCCTCTGTCACTTCCACTGAGCAATTTAATTGTATTCCTCCTAGCTACACAATGACTCCAAAAAAAAAAAAAACACTTGATGATAATTCTGTAGTCTAATATATAGTTTATACATTTATTTCTGGTATTGAAATATACAAATTCAGGCTTTTGAGGATACATTATCCAAAAAGTTATATCAAAGTCTTCTTAAGATGATAATCAAGACACCTGGGACAAATCGGTAAACCTTTTAGTTCTGGTCATGTACATGTACTACTAAGGTAAATGTTTTGAAGAAAATGTCTGGTGAATGATTAGATATGATTATAGATATTATCATGGTATAATCCAAAGTGATTAATTCCTATGCATCTACAACTTAGAAAGGAAAAAAAAAAAGGCAGTGTGTCCACATGAATGCCTTGCCTACTATCGCTGGGGGGCATAGGCACTCCTGTAGTCAGGACAGAAAACAGCCACTTGACAGTAAGCAAACTCATCTGTATCGCCTTATGTTTATAGACAGGCTTCCTTTTTGAGTCTGATACATAGCTCTCTGGACAGCAGCAGCAGCTGCCAGGAACAAAGTTAGCTTCTGCAGGCGAGCAAAAATAGTCACTGTCCCAAATAATGACTTCGTTCACCATGCAAATTCTGGAAGAAAGTTGATGTAGCAACAAGCTACTATGATGGCTCAAGTATCTGGGCCAATACACCTCAGATTTTTTATATGTACAGTCATTAAAAATCTAAAGTATGACAATCCACACAGGCAGGCAAAAAATATCATGCTCTAATCTCTTTTAGACCAATTCTGTCCAGCAATGTGAAAATTAAAGTCGCTAGAAGGTGAATACCAATTGTTCTTTGGACATTCTTCTTTGGAACAAACAGAAAAAGCGCCTTAATGATTACTTCCACTCCTCATCCAGAAGAGCTACAAAAAAGGATTTTGCAATCCTCCCACAGGAAACTGACATCCTGTGAAACTATCTGAGGAAACCAAATCGGAACAAAAGACAGGAGAAGCACAGAGAGAATGCTGTCTGCTTGACAGACTGACTCAACCTAGAGGGAGACACCTAGAGCACCTGTTTCAGATCCCCATTGTGTCTGCCACTGGAGGCTGATTTGAGTGTTCTGAGCCCCAGGGCCAGCCCACAGCTTCTGCTTCCCCCTTCCTGGAGCCTCGCCCAGTCTTACTTTTGACAGTTTTCTCCCTATGATCTAAATCTTCATTCTGCTATCCCCCTAGGAGAACACTCACCAACACACAGGTGATACACATTGATTCCAGTTACCTGTGTCTCAAATTCCTAACCCACTGAACCTTCATGGGGTGTCTATGACTTACGAAGAATCTCTAAACCAAAGTTCAGATAGAAGAACAAACCAACCCCAAAGGGAGAGCAAGCCTCAGACTATGAGACTGGTTAAAGAGACTTACTTTCATATTTCTTTTTTCTAACAAAACTGAGAGCCCATCATTTATTACCCAACTCCTTAATTAATTACAACAATAGGTGAGTCCTAACACGGTCCACTTGCGGCGGTTTAGAAACAAAAGACAAAATCTCTGCTCCCCCAAAGCTCCCATGCCTGGCCAAAAAGGACCGACAGATACAATGTCATTTTTATTTACAGCCCACATCCGACTCAGAGATATGTTTCTGGGGGGTGAGGAACAAGATAAAAGCATTTTAACTTACCATCAACCCGAACATATAAAAATCCACAGAGCAGTAGTTGTGTAAACATCAGCCGACTCATTTTGACATATTAAAAAGGATCCAGATTGCTTAAGAAACCAATCCCAGAGAGCAAAAAGTACAAAAGTAAGTATCAAAAAAAGAGGTAGGTCCAAAGTTTAGACTCTTCGTAGATGCTAATTAAAGTCGAGAAGAGCAAATGGCAAGATCAGAAGGGGAGAGTGGCGAGGTGTTGAGGGGCGCNACGGGGGAGGTACCCTAAGTCCTCACCCTCCAGAGAGTAGTATCTCTGAAAGGAAATTCGGAAAATACAGCATCAGGGAACGCTGAAAACCCAACTGAGCTAACGAAGCTCGAAAACAGCCGAATTCCAGCTCAGAGATGAGAAAATCCTGAAAATTAAGGTAGAACCCACCAAGTGAATGCCATTCAGGACCGGAATGATTAAGGCAGGCCACGTTAGATCAAAGAGGCCCTAGTGTCTGCGGAGCCGCCGGTGTGGCCGTGTGGGCCGGCCCACGTGTGATCAGAGGCTCGCTGGTAAGCTGTTTGATGCTTGTTCGGATGATTACAAGGCGGGTTATACGAACTCACGCAGGTTCCCGAGTCGAGTTAAAAGCTGGATGGTGAATCTTTAGTTCCCTCTACTGGAAAACGTTAGCAAAGATTCTTTCTGCCTGTGGCCTTGTGAAGCAGTTTGAAGAAGAGCCTTTGTTTGGTGGTACATTTTGGGTTCGCCACTCAGTTGAGCTCTCCCTTGCCTATTATGGATGTGAAAGTATGTGTTTCAAAAAAAAAATGACCAGTGACACTCAAGTAATTTGGAGAGTTTTTATGGCATCTCTGCATGCTTGACAATTATGGTAATGAAATAGTCTTGCAAAAGAATAAAACAAGCCACTTTTCTTGTGAAGCATTAAGAGTAATTTCAGCACACTTTTGATATACATTATTTGGTTGCTTTTTTTAAAAAAAGTGCATTAGTGTGCTGAAGTTAAATCACTTGAATTTTCACTGTAATGATTCTGAATGTATTATTTTTTTACCTCTCTATGAAAAAAAAAAGATGGGGATGGGAGAGGAAAACTAGACAAGTTAGCATGCTTTATTTTTTCCCCAAAGGGCCAAGTCTAACTTAAATGATATGGTCATGGGAATCCTCTAAATTCATTGGATTAATATTTCTCTTAACTATTGTTAATATTTCCAAATAATTGATAGCTTTAAATTTTTCATTTTAAACATTCTAACTAGATTTAAAGTCAGGAATTAAAAAGTCTACTTCATTCCTCCAAATAATGTGCCAACACCACCACCGCTCATCCCCAATCTTTATCAGAAAGGAGTCAAATTTCCTTTCTGTTATTGTTTAGTTGCTAAGTCCAACTCTTGCAACTCCATGTACAGTAGCCTGCCAGGCTCCTCTGTCCATGGGATTCTCCAGGCAAGAATACTGGAGTGAAATGCCATTTCCTTCTCCAGGGGATCTTCCCAACATAGGGGTCAAATCCTTATCTCCTGCATGCCTCTCTTGCATTGCATGTATTACCACTGAGCCACCAGGGAAGCCCAACTTAAATTTTCTTACATGGACACAATAAAAAATATTCTGAAAGTTAAGTCTCCTTGCTGCTGCTGCTGCTGCTGCTAAGTCACCTCAATAAGGCAGAAATTAACAAATCATATAGATTTAAAAGCTCTTTAACATAGATCTCAGAAAGGAAGATATTGGGCATTTCCTCTGGAACCGTTTTCTCCTGGCTATTCATTTGGAGGGCAAAAGATAGATTTAACTTCATATTGGTTAGACTCATCATCTGCAAATGCCTTTCCTTAGGTGATCTATAAAATCATTCTGAGGCAGAAAGGTATATGGGGGAAGCTGCAGGAGAGTAGGTTGAAAAAGAATGTTCTCTGGGACAGAAAAGTGTTACCTCATATCTCACAGAAAGTTGGCCTTGTGTAGAGTATGAAATGACCTTATACAAAGAAAAGGTTTATTTAAGAGACGTTGCTTTGGTTACATTTATTTGGTATTCTAGACTAAGCATCATCATTTTAAAAGTAATGATTTGGGGAGGGGGTGTGCCTTATGGCATGCAGAATCTTAGTTCACTGACCAGAAATGGAACCCCAGTGCTCTAAGTAGAAGTTCTGAACTGCCAGGGAAGTTCCCCAAGTATCATCGTTTTGCATTCATACTTTTCTTAATAAAGTGAGAAGGCACACCACTGGTTTCAATCCAGTGGCATCTTTTTGTCTTTCTGCAATACACTACCTTCATTATGTAATAATGTGTGTTGTTGTTCGGTCGCTAAATCGTGTCCAACTCTTTGCAACCCCATGGACTGCAGCACGCCAGACGTCCCTGTCCTTCACCATCTCCTGGAGCCTGCTCAAACTCATGTCCATTGAGTCAGTGATGCCACCCAACCATCTCATCCTCTGTTGCCCCTTCTCCTCTTGCCCTCAATCTTATAATATCTGTAGCAAAGGAGTTTGGGGGTGAGGGGTCTATGTGTTGTGATGTTTCTTGAAGGTAAGTTCATAAATGATGCTTAAAAGAATACTTTGTCAGTATCTCATTTGATACAAAATGTGACCAAGGAAAACTGATGAATTGGTCATTTTTATATGAGATATAAGAATCTCATACCAAGTGATGGTTCAAGATGATGACCAAAACTCTAACACACTACAGACAAAAATGTCATATGCACTAAAATAAGTCCAAAAGGAACAGAGTCATCACCTTCTGTAACGTTTGATAATATCTGTATTAGACGAAAGTTTACATTCCTGTTAGGGCTTCCCCGATAGCTCAGTTGGTAAAGAATCCGCCTGGGGAAGGGATAGCTACCCACCCCAGTATTCTTAGGCTTCCCCTATGGCTCAGTTGTTAAAGAACCTGCCTGTAGTGCAGGAGACCTGGGTTCAATCCCTGGGTTGGGAAGATCCCCCTGGAGAAGGGAAAGCCTACCCACTTCAGTTTTCTGGCCTGGAGAATTCCATGAACTGTATAGTCCGTGGGGTCACAAAGGGTCGGACACCACTGAGCGACTTTCACTTTCACATTTCTATTAAATTTAACACATTTTTAGTGAGCACTGTCTATGGAACAAATGGATTTCTCACTGTTTTTCTGAAAGGAAAATTTAAAAAACCTAAACTTTATAGTAGATGTTGGAAATTTAATTTTAGCAGTGTTTTAGATTAAAAAAAAAAATTAGGTTTTCATTAAGACAAAGCCAGAAATAGCTTAGAACAGTGAAGCACCCCACTGCCAAATTAGAAGGTTTAACATAAGAATTTTAAATGGGTACTTGGCTTCAATATATTTCCAAATGTCAATTGTTTTTTCTCTTTTTTATTCTCTAAACAAGCAGCTGAATAGAGAAATGTATGTGGAAATCTAGGCTCCTTTTATGTAAAACTTGGAATCATTAGGTGCTCAAAATGTGCCTGCCATATAAAGATATATTTTAATACTTCTGAAGAAATCTATGGGTGATTTCCTGGCAATGAACCCTAATTGGAGTAAAGTGATCAAATGGACTTGTTTGTATTTGCATTTTTGAGTTGGCATTCCTGGAGAACCACAAAATACTCATCTAAAGGAAAATGCATAGTATAAGATATAAAATGTTAAATATTTGTTTTCCATATTTATTTGTTTATTTGTTCCATAAATATTTGTTTTCCAGAGTCCCAAAGGATGTGGTATAATTTGAAAAACCCCAAACTAACTTTTCACTCTTTCCAACATGCCCTCATTATAGTTGAAAGTTTGTATACATAGTCAAATTGATCTATGCTAATAATTTCAATATCTACTGCAATGTGGTAAGCACTTGCTATAACTTGCCAGGAATTGTTCTAGTTTTTAAACATTCATTAAATCATTTAAGGGCTATGAGAACCTTATGTGGTTATTACACCCACTGTACAAATGAGCAAACTGTTCATTGAAATTTAGATATCAAACCCGAATTAATAAAAAGGGCAATCTTCCTTTGAATCCTGATCTCTATAAAATCTATGCTCCTAAGTATTTTTAAAACATCTTCCACACTGCAAAAACATTGTAACACTTTAATAAATTGCTTTGATTGATTAAGATTGGGTACACTAAACAAACAGAAATACATAATCAACTTTTGCTTCCAAAATCGAAGAATCCTTTTACAGCCAAAAGACCATTCCTTATCAGTTCAGTTTGAAATTTTTCTTTGTATGATAAGATTGTCTTAGCATACTATGCAGAAACACCACATTTACATGAAATGTATAGGCTACTATCTACAAAAGGACATGGGACAATTAAAATAAGTGAAACATTAAAAATCCAGATCAGAGAAGAATGATTCATTTGCTCTTATGTTTTNGACATAGGACAATTAAAATAAGTGAAACATTAAAAATCCAGATCAGAGAAGAATGATTCATTTGCTCTTATGTTTTTTATTTTTTTATTACACTCCAGCTCATTTCAAAATGATTTGAAGGAGCCAAGATAAATTGCATATTGTTCTTCTGAAATATGTTCTAAGTATCCTGTTTCAATCAATTCATTTTCAATATTCACTCATACTTCACTGTATGTAATCAGTCTGCCTCTCTGTGTATCTATCCATGATTAGTACTTTTACTACATNATGGAGTTTTTAAAAATATTCCATTTTTAGAGATATGAGATTTAAATGACAAAAATATAGCAATATTTCACAAAAGCAAAATATTTTCTACCCAATACCATCATTTGTCATCAGGAAGAATTTATCTTGTTTTAGAATTAAAATCAATTTGGAAAATCATTTTCTATCCTGATTGAAAACTTTAGTGATGCTTTCAAACACTACCTAGCTCTTGATTAGATAAAATACTATAGAAAGTAATAAATAATATCAAAACATAATTTCTCTAAGTATGTATACCTTAAAATTTAGAATTTTGAAAACACACAGTGGCACAGTGGTAAAGAGTCCATCTGGCAGTGCATGAGACGCAGGAGACACAGGTTCAGTACCTGGGTCAGGAAGATGCCCTGGAGAAGGAAATGGCAACTCACGGCAGTATTCTTGCCTGGGAAATCCCATGGAGAGAGTAGCCTGGTGGGCTACACTGCATGGGGTTGCAAAGATTCAGACACAGCTGAGCACAGAGGTATCTCAGAGTCCCCTGATGAAGTTTTGTCTCCTTAGTGTCAGCAGACCTCATTCTGAGGTTGTTCGTTTCCCCCTCCCTCTGTATAAGTAGTCTATGAAATCACAACCTCGGCCATACATTTAAAAGTAGCTCTCCGGTGGGGGATATAACCGCTAATCTACATTAGGAAAGTGTTTTTAAAATAAGCAAAATTGTCAATCTCACAAAGTTGTAAATTATTTACAGGTGACCCTCTATCTTTGTGGCCTCTGACTATGACAGGCGAGGCTTCTTATCCCTACATAGTCTTTTTCCGCTGCTTATTTTATCATCTCTATTTAAAGTGTTCAAGTGCTAATTTTAGTATACAGTCTAATTTCAGTGATGTCAAGTAATACAGTTTTTGCTATTTTTACACCACATCATGAACCCAAGAAAATCCTTTTGATTTTCTGCCAAACTATTTCAAGTCCATCTGCTCCAATCTGGGCTTTTTGTATAATTGAATTTTAGCATCACATAACTGTAATCCTAATAAGGTGTTTTCTTTTAATCCAAAACAGAATTTTTGTTGTTCTTAAGAATAAAGAATTGTCAAAGATTTAGGGAAAGATTCATCATACCTACAGTTCCCAAATTTTTAGTTATATTGGCTCACTGAGTTGTCTTTTAGACTATTACTAATGAATTGTTCAAATTCAAAAGAAGTTGCTTATTGTCTCTTACAATAATATCCTGGAGTTAATCCAAGGGCACATGTAATCCAATTGAACTGCCTAAGGTTCTGTCATACAGAAGAACTAATCTTTTGGGGAGCAGATTCTGATTTTCTTCCAATATCCAAATTATCTTATATCTGCCTGATAAAATAACTTCTGACCACCTATAGAGTTCTTGAAGCCCTTTTACAACAAACACTGTGTTTTTAGTTATTCAGTAGCATCGGGGAGTATAGGTAATATAATTTTACTTTAAAAAATGAGAGATGTAAGACACATTGTCTTACTAAAGTGAAATATTTGAAAAAATCATCATGGTCCAAATTTAGAAACAAACCTACAAATGAAGGAATAATAGGCATATACAGTATAATATCATATAAGAAACGAATGGCCAGTCCAGGTTCAATGCAGGATTCAGGATGCTTGGGGCTAGTGCACTGGGATGACCCAGAGGGATGGTACGGGGAGGGAGGTGGGAGTATCAGGACGGGGAACATGTGTACACCCGTGGCAGATTCATGTTGATGTATGGCAAAACCAATACAATATTGTAAAGTAGTTAGCCTCCAATTAAAATAAATTAATTTAAATTTTAAAAAAGTACTTCATATCAAAGTATTTCAATTTAGATGAAAATTCTCTAGAGCAGTTTCTACTGATTAATCATTTACTAAAAAGCAAGATGTAAGTGATTTTTGTTTTCTGAGTAATTTTGGCTTTTCTATTATATACTAATACTAATGTAAAGGGATCCAAAACTCAAATCATTAAGATTGAAAAATGCTACTGTTGTTTTTGATAATTTCATACAAATGGTATGGTCCTCATATCACATTGGCTTGTTTCAATTTTTAATGTATCTTATTTTCATTGACTAGTTCTTTATACATAGTTCAGTTCAGTTCAGTCGCTCAGTCGTATGCGACTCTTTGTGACCCCATGAATCGCAGCACGCCTGGCCTCCCTGTCCATCACCAACTCCCGGAGTTCACTCAGACTCACGTCCATCGAGTCAGTGATTAGTACGAATATACAATTTTAATAAGTTTACATTGTATCTAAGATATATTGAATAACTAAAAATTAACTTAAATAATTTTTAGCAATAAGAGAAATGTTACACCAAATTTCTGTTCTTTAATTTTTCATTTTTCAAAGACCACTTACCTACAGTCCTTCCCTTCAGCAATCTGGCAAACATGACAGTCTGAGGCACTGATTGGTATAGACAGGGTCAATGAAAATTATATAGTATGATGAGCGCTGAGGGTTACTTTTTAGCTTGTCTCTACATCAGCCTTAAATTCAAGTTATTACTTGGCTATTATTTTGTTCCTCGCTTTTCTACTTCCCACCAAAAACATATATTAAAAATATATTCTGTCACAAAACTGGAAAAACATTTATAGGGATATTGGTCGTCTATTTTCCAGCTTTGGTTCTGAATCTTGTTTAACTATCAAAGAAGATACAAAAATATTTTATTTTAATATTTCCAGAGATTTTTACAATATTTTTAAGTAAACCTTCCACTCATCACTGGGGAAATTTTGGCCTTCTCCAGTCTCACTGTGGAGTAGCATTTCTATTCCATTATCCCTGGGAGAAGAAAGAATGATGAATGAGCACCTGATTGGGGAGGTTTTAGAGCATGCTGGCTAAGAGTTAGAGCTCTGGAACAAGTAGGTCTAGATTCTGATCTTGGTTACCCAACTTACAGTGTGATCTTAACAATCATCTTAGCCATAAAACAGAGATTAAACTAGTGCCTGCTCGGAAGGGTATATGAATGATGGTTTTAAAGAACTTGGTAGTGTACATCTTAACTGGTTTCCAACACTTATGGTGCTGGAATGTACTATTGAATCTCCATTATGGTGGCAGAGAGGATACTGTATGTTAACCTAGAATCATCTTCTTTTCTTCTTCCGCAAAGAGTTTGGTTAAACTTTCCAGCTCTCTTATAAGTAGATATCATGTAACTCAGATGTAGCCAATGAAATGCAAGCATATCTGGGACTGGCCTCTAATGTACCTCCTGTACCACCCCAGACTCTCTTTTCAGTCATTCATTGGATGGCCAAACCCTGTGGAAAATACCAACCCACCAGCTGGGATAAATGGATCCCAGAATATGTATGCAGAATGAATGATCATACTCTCTCTGAAATGCATTGCACACTGAGTTGAACAATAAATAACTTATTATTAAAGTTACTAAAGTATTGAAGTATATATATTCTTTGTTTTAGCACTAAAACTATTCTGAAAAATATAATCAGCTACTTTGAATATAACCTAAAGTTTAAATGGAAATGTGGTGTTTATTTTCTAACTTTTAGAAACTGTGGCAAGCACTGCAAGAAGCCTTTTATATTGACTGTCATTTAATTATCACAAAGCGTATAAGGGTGATATTGTTTTAAGCCCCTCAGTTCAGATTAACGAAAACTCAAATTGATGAAAAGTATGAAAACATCATTCTTTGAAGCTGAGCCTCATATTCCAGTTTAACAAAGCCTGTGGTATCATCCAAGATAGACTAGGTTTCCCTATGGTAAAGTTTCTCACTCTTTTTTGATGTTAATTTCCTAAAATGCATTTTCAGGTATTTGTTTTGTCCTAATCAGCTCTGCAGAGAATTTAATAAAATATACCGTGCTTATGTTTATGCACTATATGCATGTGTATGTATGTGAAAGTGGAAGTATTAATCACTCAGTCATGTCCAACTCTTTGTGACCCCATGGACTGTATGTAGCCCAGCAAACTCCTCTGTCCATGGGATTCTTCAGGCAAAAATACTGGCGTGGGTAGCCATTCTCTTCTCCAGGGGATCTTCCTGATCCAGGGATCAAACCCAAGTCTCCTGCATTGCAGGCATATTCTTTGCCTTCTGAGCCAGCAGGGAAGCTCTATGTATGTATGTACTTTATGCATTAAAAGAATAAGATTTTGTTTGCCCGCCCCCAACCAAAACCAGTTTCACTCACTGTCATTGAGAATGCATATTCTACAAACACAAACAAATCCCAAGTCTTAAGCAACAAGGGCTATTTCCTGATATTTTATAAGTCTATTGGAGACTTTGCTCTCCATCATCCTCATTCTAGGATCTAAGTTGCTGGAGTACTCACTGTTGAACAAATGGAAGGGCAGAATATGGCTGTTAAATTCCTCAGCTGAAAACAAATTACACTATTACTTTTATCTAGTTGCCAAAGCAAGATACCACATCCACCGTACTCCCTCTTCATGGACTGGAAGAAGCTGGAAATATTCATTGATCAGCTCTATTTACCATCCCACATATCTACCACCTGCAAACTTCTTTGCTTTCGGGAGGAATTAAATTCATTATGACAATATAGGTTATTGCAAGTATTATTGTATGTTTGGGTACTGGGTTGAGTTGTGTCTGCCTAGAAACCTCAGCATATGTCCTTGTTTGGAAATAGGGTCTTTGCAAATTTAATCAAGCTAATATGATTTCATACAGCATTAGAATGGGCCCTAATCCAATGACTAGTGTCCTTAAAAGATGAGGGAAATTTAAAGACAGACATGGGAGAAGATATAGCTTTGTGAAGACAAAGGTAGAGACTGGAGTTATACTGCTCTACACCAAGGAATGCCTGGAGCCACCAGACTTTGAAAGAAGTCAGAAAAGGGTTCTTCCCTAGAGCCTTCAGAGCGTGGATCTGATTTCCTAGCCTCAGTAACTGTAAGAAAATAAATTTCTGTTGTATAAGCCATCAAGTTTGTGGTACTTGTTATTGTACCCCTAATAAATGAATATAGTCATT
>SJYQ01000560.1:823146-847495 GCA_006410935.1 Redunca redunca
AAATCATATCAAAGTTTAAAATAACCATAAAAGTGTTAGAAGAAATACTAAATAGCTATAGTCTCTATGTAGAAACATTAGATAAAAATATTTGGTCCTGGTTTTATTGATGGTTATTACAGAATGCCTCTTGCAAAATGTAGCAAAGGTTATCCTAGAACCAGATTTATACAACTGCCCAGGGCCGTAAATAGAAGACTTAAGTTGTTTCCTCTGTTGATTTATTTGATGTGCTCTTACAGGGAAAGCTTAAATCTCATCTTTTTACAGCTTTTCTGTTTTAAAATAAAAGAATGAATCAAATCTCATTTTTTTTGTCACTAGTCAATTTCCCACATTAGTTTTCTTCTGTATTCAATTTTTTTTGTTTTTTAGATCCAAGAAACAAAATACTGTCTAAAACTTAGAAACCCTCCAGATTATGAAACAAAATTTTTGGCAAATTTTTCATTTGTACTTGAGCCCCAACAGAAGCCAGGCAATCACCATAATCACTAATAAGTAGCAACACACACACACAAACATGCTTACACACACAGTTGCTGGGCCTCTTACATCAAGTTGAAGGAACACAATCTCATCAGTGTACTTTCAATAAAACAATATCCATAACAAAGATTGAAACAGACAACGTGCTATATTCATAAAGAGAAACATCCATGATATCAAGACCAGTATCTGAACCAAATTCACAGACATGTTATTTAATCAGTAATACTTTGCACTACACTCACTCCTATGTATTACACCAAAACCTCAGTGTGAAAGCGGGTACTAGAAAGAAAAAGCGAAAGTGAAAGTCACTCAGTAATGTCAGCAATTGAGTTGCAACCCGATGGCCTATACAGTTCATGGAATTCTCCAGGCCAGAATGCTGGAGTGGGTAGCTTCTCACATCTCTAGGGGATCTTCCCAACCCAGGGATGGAACCTAGGTCTCCCACATTGCAGGTGGATTCTTTAGGAGCTGAGCCACCAGGGAAGCCCACTGAAGTAGGTACCCTTTCCCTTCTCCAGGGGATCTTCCTGACCCAGCAATTGAACTGGGGTCTCCTGCATCGCAGGCAGATTCTTTACGACCTGAGCTAAGAGGGAAGCCCAGAAAGAAAAAAAATTATCAAATACAAACACCAAAATAAGAAAACAGAGCAGTTAGATATTATAAGATTTTGAAAGGGAAGAAATCACAAATATCAAATCCCATGGGTGGTAGCATGGAGCCAGAGTTACAGGTAAGTGAGGAGCCTTAGGTGTATAGAAACACAATAAAGTAGATAAGAAATGTCAGATAGCTTTATAAAGCTTTTGGAGAACTTAGATCAGAGACAAAGAAAAGACTGTTCATTATAAACAACAAAAAATAAGACTCTTGAGAGATTAAGTAACTTGGCTAAAAGAGTACAAAATTAAATAAAAGTGCTGAAACCTGATTGACATCAGAGTCCATTTCTACTGAACTGTGTTAACTAATTTAATGTCACTCATTGCTTTCTGGCTATAGAGAGGGTGTGCCAAACACTTTTCTCTTGAGGAAGCTTTGGCAATTAGTGAACCAGGGGATTTCAAGTGTAGTTCCTTGTTTATTTGCCTCAATCAGTTATGAAAAGCAGTAAGAAGGAAATGAAATAAAAGCAAAGGAAAACAAAGATCGGAGGACAGAAAAGCAGAGGGGTGAGAAAGGACAGAAGAGCGTTTGATGAACTGAAAAACTACAGCTAAAGAAAGCCGTGTGATTTGATATTCTCGGGGCTTCTAATTTTGCTTTGCAGCTCTTATCAAATATTCTTTCTGATTTCTTTCTACCCACTTGACATTTGTCTTCAAAGAAAACTGGGATGCAGCCTCAGTTCACGCCGCAGAACTTTGGTGCCAGCTTAGCTCTAATGTTTCCCTCCACTTAGTTAAATAGACAAAGTGGGTTAGAGAATGCTGGCTGATGAACACTCTTCCTAGAGTTCCGAATTTGACCCTGCTTGGTCCTTAAGCTAGCACTCAAGGCTATGCTAACTGCTGTAGTTTAATGAAGTACCATGCTGTCATAAACATGACAAAGACTGTTTTTAGCAATCTTTCCTATGAGAGTTAAAGCAACTTCAGTGCATGTAGCAGTTTCCTGCTCACAATCTGTTTTGTCCAATTTATTTTAAAGTGAGGTATCCTTGTTTTACAATGTTGTGTTAGTTTCTGCTGTACAGCAAAGTGAATAAGCTATATGTATACATAAGCTGTATGTGTACATATACTGTCTGCTTCTTGAGCCTCCTGCCCACCCTCACCCCCTCATCCACCCATCTAGGTCATCACAGAACAAGCTGAGTTCCCTGTGCTATACAGCAGGTTCCCACTATTTTGCACAACTGCTGCTGCTAAGTTGCTTCAGTCGTGTCCCACTCTGCAACCCCATAGGTGGCAGCCCACCAAGCTCCCCAGTCCCTGGGATTCTGCAGGCAAGAACACTGGAGTGGGTTGCCATTTCCTTCTCCAATGCATGAAAGTGAAAAGTGAAGGTGAAGTCACTCAGTTGTGTCCAACTCTGACACTTAGCGACCCCATGGATTGCAGCCTACCAGGCTCCTCCATCCATGGGATTTTCCAGGCAAGAGTACTGGAGTGGGGTGCCATTGCCTTCTCCGATTTTGCACAAAGTAGTGTTTAAATGTCGATCCCATTGTCTGAATACATCCCATCCCCCTCCACACTCCATGAATGTAAGTTGATAGAGCCACTACAGAGAAGAGTATGGAGTTTCCTTAAAAAAATAAAAAATAGAACTACCATATGACCCAGATTCCCCTGGAGAAAGAAACAGAACCCATTCCAGTATTCTTGCCTGAAAAATCCCATAGGGAGCCTGATAGGCTACAGTCCATAGGGTCACACAGAGTCAGACACAAAGGAGCAACTGCATGACCCAGCAATCCCACTACTGGGCACATACCCTGAGAAGATCATAATTCAAAAAGACACATGTACCCCAATGTTCACTGCAGCACTATTTACAACAACCAGGACATGGAAGCAACCCAACTGTCCATCTATAGATGAATGGATAAAAATGCAGTACATATATACAACGGAATATTATTCAGCAATAAAAAGGAATGAAATCGCTTTTGCTGCTATATATGCTCTCATGGTATACAGCAGCAAATGTGATTTTGTTCCTTTTTTATAGCTAAATAATATTCCATTGTATATATGCTCTCTAGGATGTCCAAACAGGAAATGTCTGTGTATGCTTTTGCATGAGTTTTAGAAGCAGTGTTGAGCAATTTAGTAACAGCCCTTCTAACAGACACTGTGCCAGCCTCCTGGAGAGATCCCTTTCTGAGTATTTGGTCCATCAGCCTGACAAGAGACCTAACTGCATTAGGGACATAGGGGGGATTCTTCCTACCTGTTTCCCTTAGACTGAGATTTCTTTTTGAAATACGATGTTTTCATCACTATTGTCATTAAAAGACATAAAGGGATTTGTTAACATTATTTTTTGTCAGACTTCTATATTAATTTTCCTTAAAATAGTATTGCCTCAACTGAGAAATACAATTATATTTTGCCTTGTCTCCAGAAGTGCTTTTAAATTAGAATTGATGTTTGAGCTACATGACTTTTCACTGCTGATATAATTTGCTTTTTNTAAAAGAGACTAGAATATCTGATATAACACAGTTTATAATGATACAGATATGGATATCATAAAGATCAAAGTTTATTCCTGGATGTGAAGTGGTCTGAAGTGATTTCATGAAGTTTTATTATTAAAAATATATTAGACTGAAGGAAACTACAGTAGGTTTTCATGATTAAAACAAAAGGCAGAGATTTAAAATCAAGCGCACAAGACTCACACACTTACAGAATGAACTTACATTTGCTGCCGGGAAAGCATAGTTAGGAAGTTTGGGATGGACATGTACACATTGCTATATTTAAAATGGATAAGCAACAAGAACGTAGTGTATAACACAGGTAACTCTTCTCAACGTTATGTGGCAGCCCGGATGGAAGAGAAGTTTGGGGAAGAATGGATACACGTATATGCATGGCTGAGTCCCTTCACTGTTCTCCTGAAACTATCACAACATTGTTAATTGGCCATATCCCAATACAAAATAAAAACTTTAAACTACCCCTACACACAAAGAAATAAAAGTAAATAGAAATAAAAAATAAAAAAGAACATATAGACTTTTTAAAGTCATTTGGCGGCTGCTGCTCAGTCCCTTGTCATGTCCAACTCTCTGCGACCCTATAGACCCTGGCCCACCAGGCTCCTCTGTCCATGGGATTCTCCAGGCAAGAATAGTGGAGTGGGTTGCCATGCCCTCCTCCAGGGGATCTTCCCAACCCAGGGATTGAACTCTCATCTCTTATGTCTCTTCTTTACTGCTGAGCCATCAGGGAAGTCCAAAAGTCATTTGGATAGGATCCTAAGATGAACATTAGTTTTGACTGCTGATTTGAAGGCGGTTGAGGCAACCCAGTGAAGGCAATTATTTTTCCATTTTATCATTATTATTTTTTAAAATCTTCTGCCCCGTTCACTCTTGTCTATTATTAAACAAGAACGTAATTATTTTTTATGGGGTTTTTTTTTGCTTTTTAAAAAAAATTATTTATTTTTTAATTAAAGATTAATTGCTCTACAGAATTTTGTTGTTTTCTGTCAAACCTCAACGTGAAAATAATTAAATGGAAACCTTGAGGTGCTCATGGTAGAATTGTGATGCCTGTAGACAGTGTTGAGCCTCTTTCCTCATCAGATACCTCTTAAACAATAAAACTGTGTAAAACATTGAACTAAAAGCAGCAACAAGGAAAAGGCCTCTCAAGGAGTAAGGCAGAGATTTATGTGGGCATCTTCAGTAAGTGCTGCAGGGATTTCCACTTGTCAATCTCCAAACACCAAGACTGCAATACTTTCCATTAGCACCCCACCAGCCTAAGCTAAGACCTCCTCAACACAAATGATACCACCCAGGAGATTTCTTTCCTAAGAGAGCTCTAAAGACTTTTGAGGTTGTTTGCATTTCAAAAGAAATTCACTTAAATCATGAATCTTTTGTCTAACCTTATGTCATCCCCTTTTATGTTCAGTTGGGAGTAATTCGTGTATTCTTTCAGAAACTTTTGTTAGTTATCGTGTTAACTAAATTTCCAAGTCACTGCAGGACATTACTTTGATTTTACCCTCAGCAACAAATTTATATTTGAATTTGTTACACCAGGCAAACTGGAAAGCTTCCACAAATTTAATGATTGAAGTCACTTGGGACATGTTTGATTATCTTTTGTTTTCAAGGCACAACATGATAACAGAATCCTAAAAAGAAAGAAAACAATTTTGGAGGAGTCTTATGAGCTGATGGTAGGTTTAAATTGTCATTTGTAAAGTTCAAAATAACAACTAACAGTTGGAATGCTAATGACATTAATTGACCTAAAATATCTGACATTAAAAATTGAAAAATATTTTTTATTGTTGTTAAATATCTTGTGTTAGGCATTTGTGATCACTTCCTTTCCACATCACCATCACACATTCTAAAGGGAGGAGTTAGCCACCCAGTCTCCTGCTTTTTAAGGGAGGCAGGCTAAATTAATTTATTGTCGAAGGACAGACCTTCTGTCTTTTCAAAAAAGTCCAAGAAAAAAAGAGACAAAATAAAATAGGAAAAGGTCAAACTAGTGGTCAGTTCACTAATGCTTCAATATCCTCACTTCATGGTATTCAGATATCTCAAATCATCTATTTTCCTCTTCTGATATGGTATAAGCTCACAAATTCAAAAGAAACACATGCATTTCAAACCCATAGTTAACATAAAATGCTCCTGGTGATAACCAAAATGACTTTATTTTATGGTATATTTTATAGTACACCATGATTAAATGGTGATTCCAAGATTCATCTTATAAAAGCCAGTTTCAAGGTTTTTTTCCCCTCTTTTGCTTTATTATTATTCAAAATAAAATGTATAACAACTGGTATGCACAGAGTCTCAGCAGCTCCAACCCTTAGTTATTTCTGTCAGTGCAGAATTCAGCATTTCTATCTCTTAGTTTCTCTCCATACATTACAGATTCAACTACAGCTTTTAAGTATATTAAACACTGGATCAGAGTATTGTATGTGTTTATGCTAATGGTCTACACAGACAATTTCTTTACTGATCCTTCTTCCTCTCCATCAATTCCTCAAGCTGCCCATTTTACTATCTCACTTTCCACACAGTTTCACTTATGGCCACACCAGTTTCTGCACTGAAACTAGTATTCAGAACAACAAACATACAAGGATGTCCCTGGGACTCAAATTTACTTATCCTGTATTCGTTTCCATTGGATCCCCTCTTAAAGATTTCCTAGGTGATAATTCATCTGTGCTGCAATAGTCACACCATTTTTAGCCTCACCTAAATTGAGAATTTAACACATTGAGCTAACCAGCAGAACTGTCCTTGGGAGCAGTGTTGAGAACTTACCATAACTGAGGAATCCATGTCAGTTTGCGTACTCCCTCTATTCAGAACTGACCTTTAGATATTATAGGCCATCGACACATTAAAATAAAAAATCAGTACTTTGCATGGGAATTTTATGAGTAAAAGCAGTTTTTCATTTTTTTTCTGTCTAGTTTATGTTTGAAAGAAATATTTTAAAATAATTCTGTGTTGATAAGTGGGTCATTAGTGTTCTTTTCATTCTTGTCCCCTAAGACGTTGTATCCTTTGAACAGTGTCTAAATTCTTTGAACTCTAAAAATACTAAAACCTTTGACATGCAAATAATTATTTAAATTATTGTACATCACTACATTTTTTTTAATCCAATCGTAATATATCTCAACCACTTTACAATCTTTTGGAGCCTGTTGGAACTTTTAATGATTTTATTTCTTTATCAACTATTTGACTTGCTTTCTAGTATATTCCTGGAGAGGGAAAAAATGGTTTTCAAAAATATTAATTATCAGGCTAGACAGAAAAGGAAAAACACTGTTAGATTCTGCTATATAAGTTTCCTAGAGTAGTCAGAATCATGAAGACAGAAAGTGGGATGGTGGTTTCCAGAGTCTAAGGAAAAGGGAGATTGGGTTACTATTTAATGGGTATAATGTTTCAGTTTGGGAAATGAAAAAAAGTTGTGGAGGTGGGTGGTGATTGATGATAGCTGCACAACATAAATGTACGTACTTCACTGAAGAGTACATTTTAAAATGGTTAAAATAGTATATTTTAAAATGGTAAAACCAAAATGACTTTATTTTATGGTATATTTTATAGTTCACCATGACTGAAAATATTAATTTGCATGTTGTGTTTTTAAAGTAGTTCATACATTGTTTATTATAGAAAATGTTCAAATACTCAGCTGGTAAAAAATCCACATGCAATACGGGAGGCCTGGGTTCGATCCCTGGTTTGGGATGACCCCCTGGAGGAGGGGAAAGGCTACTCACTCCAGTATTCTGACCTGGAGAATTCCATGGACTGTATAGCCCATGAGGTCGCAAGGAGTAGGACACAACTGAGTGACTTTCACTTCACTTCACTTCAAATGCTAAAATGTATACAGAAAAAAAATTCAACAACTCTTGAATTGGTGAACTCACCATTCAAAAAATAAACACTTTGTACATGTATTTCCATTTTCCTCACATATTGCTTTGTACTTGATATTGATGATTCTGTATCCTGCTTTTCTTCAACTTAGTGTTGAAAAATAAAAGTTTCCTGTGTCATTAAACTTATAAACATCATTTTATACAGCTTGTGATGTTGTATAGTTTGGATGCTGCTGCTGCTGCTAAGTCGCTTCAGTCATGTCCGACTCTGTGAGACCCCATAGACGGCAGCCCACCAGGCTCCCCCATCCCTGGGATTCTCCAGGCAAGAACACTGGAGTGGGCTGCCATTCTGCTCCAATGCATGAAAGTGAAGTCGCTCAGTTGTGTCCAACTCCAACTCTTAGCGACTCCATGGATTGCAGCCTACCAGGCTCCTCTGTCCATGGGATTTTCCAGGCAAGAGTACTGGAGTGGGTTGCCATTGCCTTCTCCATATAGTTTGGACATATCACATTTATTTAATATTCTTATTATTGGACATTTAGTTTATTTCCAGAATTTTTCTGGACATACTACATAATATTCTTTGTTTCCTTTTATGAACAACACTGACTTGAACATGTTTTTCTAAAAGCCATTGTGTTTATTTTTCATTTCTTCATTACAATATAAATGTTTGCTTAAATACAGGTTTCCCTGGTGGCTTAGATGGTAAAGAGTCTGCCTGCAGTATGGGAGACCTGGGTTTGATCCCTGAGTTGGGAAGATCACCTGGAAAAGGAAATGGCAACCCACTCCAGCATTCTTGCCTGGAAAATCCTATGGTCGGAGGAACCTGGCAGTCTACAGTCTATGGGGTCACAAAGAGTCGGACAGAACTGAGTGACTTCATTATCACTATCACTATTACTGACTCAATGGACATGAACATCTTGAAGGTTATTAATATGCATTGCCAAAATGTTTCTGAGAAAAGCAAAAACATTTACACTCTCACCAGCCATGAATAAGCATGTCTATTTCACTAATGCTTTTATATATAGAAAGTTCTCCTCATCTAGATATTTGATAAATTATTCAGTTCTCAGTTTTTTATTGCTTTCTTTGTGGTTTTATTTTTACATTTAACTATAAAAATTAAGATGTATTTTCTATTTTAGTATAGAGTGAGGTGAATAGCTAAATTATTTTTACCAAAATCTATTCCATTTTCATTTTGCAATTTTCCCTGTCATTGCTGTTTAAAGACAGCAAGTTCCTTTTTCATAGTTCTAACAGTATATTGAAAATTATAGTAACCAGAATCAGTGACTATGCTTTATGTTTGCTCTGCGGAACATTTTCTATACATGAACTTGGTGATGATCTTTTGGATTCCCATCTCCAAGTTCCCACTTGGTTCTCAAATTACCCTATATTCCCTTTACTAGGGCTTCTCTGGTGGCTCAGCTGGCGAAGAATCCATCTTCAGGAGACCTGGGCTCGATCCCTGGGTTGGGAAGATCCCCTGGAGAAGGGGAAAGCTACCCACTCCATTATTCTGGCCTAGAGTATTTCATGAAGTCTATAGCCCACGGGGTCACAAAGAATTGGACAGGACTAAGCAACTTTCACTTTCACCTTCCCTTTACCAAGGGCTAGTGGTAACGAACCTGCCTGCCCTTGCAGGAGATGTAAGAGACATGGGTTTGATCCCTGGGTTGGGAAGATCCCCCGGAGAAGGACATTGCCACTCACTCCAGTATTCTTACCTAGAGAACCCCCATGGACAGAGGAGCCTGCTGGGGTCATGGGGTCATAGAGTCAGACACAGTCTTAACAAATGAACAACCTAGAAGTGGCAGAGTTGTGGTTCAAATTCAAGTGTGTCTGAATCTAGGCCCCAAAGTCTTAAACCTCAAGAGGTAATGTAAAATCATCATTCTGAAGAAACCAACCAGTCTCTTTAGTCTTGTTTTTCAAAGTTTTCTACAGAATGTTGAAACAAAAGACTTCTCAGCAAAGTTAAAATACTCGCAGATGAAAGGGCCACTCAAAAATCATTTTCAGTGAAAGAGAGAAATTCATCAAAGTGCAGGGTCTGTTTGGGCCTTCCTGTCTCTATTTTACCCCATGTGACATTTCCTTTTCTCCAGTGTTCTTCCTTTTCTATTTAGCTTCTCCTTTCCATTCCCTTCAAGGCACATTTGTTCATGAAGAACTTCCTGCAGTCTTCAGCCAGAGAAAACTCTTTCTGCTTTTTAATACTTATTTTTTGGGGGTGGGGTTCATTTGAAATTTATCCTAAGCTCTTTGAGGTGCTAACAAATGGCCACTGGTATGTGATCACTGATATAAGAAAGATGCTCTGTTTTGGAAGGATGTCCTATTGGCCCATCACCCAGATGGGGAAGGATGCCCCTGGATCAGAGACAGGTGGGGCTGCTTTTTCTTGATAATCCAGAGGGATGTGCTGAACTGCCACAACTGTTTGGCGACAGGAGATGCCGTCAGATTACCCTTACATCCTATTAATTTTTTAGAAAATCTCTATATTGAGTTTATATATGTTGGTAATAGAATATATTTCAGATGTTCTAAATTGCGCTCATTTCACATGCAAGCAAGGTAATGCTCAAAAGCCTTCAGGATAGGCTTCAGCAATACATGAACCAAGAATTTCCAGATATTCAAGCTGGATTTAGAAAAGTCAGAGGAAACAGGGATCTAATTGCCACCATTCTTTGGGTCATTGAAAAGGCAAGGGAATTGCAAAAAAACATCTGCTTCATTGATTATGCTAAAGCCTTTGACTGTGTAGATCATAACAAACTGTGGAAAATTCTTATAGTGACAGGAATACCAAATCTCCTCACCTACCTCCCAAGAAACGTGTATGCTGGTCAAGAAGCAACAGTTAGAAAAGAACATGGAACAACGACTCTTTCAAAATTGGGAAAGGAGAGTGACAAGGCTGTATATTGTCACCCTACTTACTTAACTTATATGCAGAGTGTTTCATGTGAAATGTCAGACTGGATGAAGCTCAAGCTGGAATCAAGATTGGTGGGAGAAATATCAATAACCTTAGATATGCAGATGCCACCACCCTAATGTCAGAAAGTGAAGAGGAACTAAAGAGCCTCCTGATGATGCTGAAAGAGAGAGTGGAAAAGCTGGCTGAAAACTCAACATTCAAACAATGAAGATCATAACATCCAGTCCTCATGGCAAATAGATGGTGAAACAATGGAGAGAACGACAGTCTATTTTCTTGGGCTCCAAAATCACCACAGATGGTGACTGCAGACGTGAAACTAAGACACTTGCTCCTTGGAAGAAAAGCTATGACAAACTTAGACAGCATATGAAAGAGCAGAGATATCACTTTGCTCACAAAGCTGCATATAGTCAAAGCTATGGTTTTTCCAGTAGTCATATACAGGTGAGAGTTGGACCATAAGGAAGGCTGAGCACTGAAGAATTGATACTTTCAAACTGTGGTGTTGAAGAAGACTCTTGAGAGTGTCTTGGACAGCAAGATCAAACCAGTCAATTCTAAAGGAAATCAACCCTGAATATTCACTGGAAGGACTGATACTGAAGCTGAAGCTCCAGTACTTTGGCCACCAACGGGAAGAGCTGACTCACTGGAAAAGACCCTGATGCTGGGAAAGATTGAAGGCAAGAGGAGAAGGGGGTGACAGAGGATGAAATGGGTGGATGGCATCATCAACTCAATGGATATGAATTGGAGCAAACTCCAGGAGATATGAAAGACAAGGGAACCTGGCATGCTGCAGTCCATGGGGAGGCAAAAACTTTGACATGACTTAGCTACTGCTGCTAAGTCGCTTGAGTCGTGTCCAACTCTGTGCAACCCCATAGACGGCAGCCCACCAGGCTCCCCTGGGATTCTCCAGGCAAGAACACTGGAGTGGGTTACCATTTCCTTCTCCAATGCATGAAAGTGAAAAGTGAAAGTGAAGTCGCTCAGTAGTGTCTGACTCATAGCGACCCCATGGACTGCAGCCCACAAGGCTCCTTCATCCATGGGATTTTCCAGGCAAGAGTACTGGAGTGGGGTGCCATTGCCTTCTCCGACTTAGCAACTGAATAACAACAATAAAACTGAGAAGAGGTTTCCCTTACCACATACATCTTGTTCAAAATCTTTTCCATAAGAAGGCAACATAAAAGTTGGATCTAGTTTATCCGTGTTCTATTAATGAAAATTTTAAATAAAAATATTTAGAAATGCATTATGTCTACAGATTGATAGTTTTGATTATCAGAGTGCAAATTGAGAAGAAATTTAAAAAATATTTTTCAAAAAATGAGTGAATCACAGCATCTATTTAAAATAATGTTGGGCTATTCAAATATATGTCCAACAAAAGTAATTATATAAAAGCATGAAACAAATGCAACAAATAATATGAAAAACTTCAAGCATTTATGTTTTTTCTTGATGTGTTTCATGTTCAATGTTGCCTTTTCTTTTTAATTTTACCAGAGCCCTAAAGCCTTTTTTTCTGGAGAGATCAAAATGATTTAAATGTTAAAAATTTCTCAACTTTTTTCAGCTTACGCAGCATGAGTACTTTGATTGAACTAATATTCTGAAATGATTGTGAGAGAAAACCATGCCATGGTCATTCTAATACTTCATATATACTTTAATTTCTTGGATCGGTCTTAGTAGCCATTTGATGCTATTTCTGATATGTCAAATAATCTTTCCATCAATCAGCATCACTTCCACCATCTATTTACTTTATCTTCCTCTTACAGTAGAACATTTTCCATTGTGGTTTTTTGTTTTTAACTCATGTCCTTCAAATTTAAGAGATGAAAGTTCTTAGACACAAAGTCTGATTATTTTTCCACCTAACAGTTTCTGAAATTATATACAAATTCTAAGGCAACATTTTCCCATTTTAATAGCCTTGCTTTCTTGGTTTTTGATCTCATATGTTATTATTTTAGTTCTGCTTCCTAGACAAAATAAAGATCTCCGGTCTGATAATAATAAGAAGAAATATCGTTCATAAGAGCTAGAGTAAATTAAATGAGATTGACAGCTGATTGATGTAGCTAGGAGCTTAAGAGGTAGCCAAAAAGATAATCTGTACTACTGATAGTTGATCACAATTTTAGTAAATATTATTATAATATTTGAAGCTTAGCTTAGTTGATAAATATATTCTACATGAATAATGTTTCCCACTTTCAGAAACCCACTGAACTAAGTTATGCTTTGAACAAACTTGCTCTCTTTATACTTCCCTATGGCCTGAGCATATACAGCAGCTTCCTGCAAGAGGGCTTGAGATTTGGAGAGCTGTGTATGCCTAGCCCCCACTCTAATACTCCTGTCAATGTGGCCTTGGGTAAAGGTCTTCTCTGTGAATTTCAGCTTCCTCACCTAGAAAACGGGGATAAAGGTTACATTACAAGGCTGTTGGAAGTATTACAGGTTGTATTAGGTTAAGTCACAGGAACATGTTTTTGCAGATTAAAATGTTTGAATATTGGTGATTTCATGTGATTCAGCTTAATGTGTGTGTGCTCTGCTGCTTTGCTCAGTCGCTTCAGTCATGTCTGACTCTTTGTGACCCCATGGACTGTAGCTTGCCAGGCTCCTCTGTCTATGGGATTTTCCAGGCAAGAATACTGGAGTGGGTTGCCATTTCCTTCTCCAGGGGATCTTCCCGACCCAGGGGTTAAGCCCCTGAGTCTCCAGCATCTCCTGCATTGCAGGCAGAGTCTTTATTCACTGAGCCACCTGGAAGCCCAACCTAATGTATATGAAGATACTATCTCAGTTCCTTGGTGACTGTTAATATTGTTAACAGGTAACTGGTATTAATATTGTTACTACCAGGAACTGAACTTACCAAGATAAATATGTAGTTTTTGGTGGCTGGGAGTCTTATATGATGGTGAAAAGTGTTCTTTTGACAAATAACAGTGGGACATTTTCAGTTTGTGTTGTTTACAGAAGAAACACAGATTTATGTGTGGATCCAATTTGCAGTAGCACCATGATGCGTCTGCCTGCAATGCAGGAGACCTGGGTTCGAGACCTGGATTCCATCCCTGGGTCCAGAAGATCCCCTGGAGAAGGAAATGGCAACCCACTCCAGTACTCTTGCCTGGAAAATCCCATGGACGGAGGAGCCTGGTAGGCTGCAGTCCATGAGGTCACAAAGAGTCGGACCCGACTGAGCGGCTTCACTTTCACTTTCATGATCTGACAAAGCAAATTAATATGAAGTGTAAAACTCTCTAGGTAAAAATAACATATTAAAACATGGACAGTGAGAGGTAACATTAATTCAAAAATCATAGAATTAACATAAGATATGGATCAGGCTATATTTCAAATGAGTGAATGCATAGTGGTGACATAGACAAGGCATTTAACACATTCAGTTTTAGTTTCTTGTTATGTTAAGATATCATTGTATGGTTTTCAAACCATGGTCTTTGGGCTGTGGGTTGAGAGCTGTGATGTTGGAAAAACCCAGTAGGCTCAGTTTAGATAATACATCCCTTCAGCCGCAGGAAGGTATAATTCTAAGCATTTGTATATTTTGGGGTTCTTATAAGAAATATGTTGTTAAAAACCATTTGAAAATTATTGGCCTATATTGTTTAGCTCCCTCTTACTCTAAAATCCATTGCTTTTTTATGATTCTATCTAATATCAACATTGTTAAATGTCATCCTAGAATATAATTTGCATAGAGTTGTTTTAATCCGGGTTGGTTATAGGTTAAGTATTTCTTGATCCTTCAGTGACCTTTTGGGAGACATTCCAAGGAGACAGAGTAAAAGTGGAGTGTTCTCTTAAAATATCAAAGGCAAGGAAAAGATGTAATCACTAATACCACATTAAATATCTGCACTTCTCATAAATCCCATACGTGTATACAAAGGCTCTTTCATTACAAATTGGTCACACTTTTTAGAAGTGACACCACTAATAACAACTCCTAAATGATATTAATCATGTTTAAAGAAAAGAGAGTTCGCTTTAGTATAACATTAGCTAACTCTTGTTAAATTGATTTTGGCCTTCTTGGTTAATTGATTTTAAACACTATTTCCTTAGAGCTTTTATGATGAGCTACACTGGAGGGAAATGACAAGATTTCTCCTGAAATACTGTCTAGAAATATGTTTCCTTTTTTTTCTTAAGTGAATACTTTTTAAAGAGACTTTTTCAGAGTTGAACTTCTAATATGTAGGAATGATACAGTTTAGAAAGCAAATATTTATCTTTAAAGGTAAGTTTGTTAGAATTCAATAGATATTTATGATTAATATTTTTGGTAACATAAAAATGAAATATTTAATAATAGAAATATAAGGAATAAGGTGAAAGACTAATTATTCATTAAAAGTCTGAGAAAACAGGAATGCAAATGCTGCGTAAGGCTTACTTGTTCCTTTAGGCTTCCCCCACCCATCTCCCCTTTCTAATGGCCACCATGAACCCACAACTCCTTTGCTTCTCTGTGACAATAGAATAAAACTTAGGTGGTCTTTGACCACCCCCAGTCTCCAGCTGCTCCTCATTGTTCACTCCCTTAACAAAATCAGGTCTTGCCTGATGCAGCACCTCACATGTCAATTGAACTGGCTGGAGGAGACTGATGTTGAAAATTTCTTACCCTGATGTCACATTCTCAAAGGTCTCGCATCTCAGAAAGTGAGTGTGAAACTGCTGGGATCTCTATCACAGGACTGTGTCCCCATTTCAGGCCTGGTCCTCCTAGGCAGTTCACCTTGTGAGTATCTCTGTCAGCTCCCTATGCAGGCACAGCTGGCGAGGGGCTGAGTTCCATTGTCTGCTATTGTGAGCTGAATCAGAGTTTTAGCAGGGTCTTCCCCTGGACAAATTACCTAAGTTGCTTTGGAAGGAAGAATGTCTAATGAAAAAGTAATCCATTAGGTGGTTGTATGGGGAATGTTGAATGAGAGACAGGGTCAATTTAGCAGCCTTTATATGTGAAGAGTTGACTCATTGGAAAAGACCCTGATGCTGGGAGGGATTGGGGGCAGGAGGAGAAAGGGACAACAGAGGATGAGATGGCTGGATGGCATCACCGACTTGATGGACATGAGTGAACTCCGGAAGTTGGTGATGGACAGGGAGGACTGGTGTGCTGCGATTCATGGGATCGCAAAGAATCGGACACGACTGAGCAACTGAACTGAACTGAACTGATAAAACTTTAGAAATTCAGAATCTGTCAGAGCAAATGTTCATCCCCTCTAAAACTGAGGCTCAAAAATAAAGAAAATGAGATTTCACACAACTATAATTATACATCAAGTATTTGGGCAGACCTAGCTGAAAGGAAATTAACCATAAAGAAATTCATGTTTTTCAAAATACTAAATTTGGGTAAATTATATTACAAAATGATCTAGGCTACTGAAAATACATTAAAAATTCAGCTTTTCAGATTGAGGAGATATAGTCTCTAACTGTATCTCATAGAATATAAGTAAATATTATCATAACTATAACCCATAGTCTTGCATCTCACAGTCCAAGAATATGATTGAGGCATCAGTGTTATTTACAATTTAAGTTTAGGGTTTTTAAAAAGTTCATACTTGCTAAGGATACAGAGATAATAGATTTACTCTATCGTAAGGAAGCAACAAAATATATTATCTAGTTAGCTTCTCTTCATTGGTTTCATATTCTTCTAGAGCTTTAATTGCATGGGATTGAGGTGCAGTATTACTTACTTGATCAGTTTAAGTATTATTTTTTGTCAGCAGCTATAATTTATGTTTAAATATATAATTTCAAAAATAATTTTACATTAAAATGATGTTTTTTTCCCTTTCAGCCTCAAGACCACATTCCCCTTTGCACCCCACTCTAAGAATCATGCCTTTGCAATTATAAGCCCAAGTCAATGAGAAAATATAATTTAGTTAGTAGAAATTACCTCGACAGCCAATCTTTCAGAAACACATCTATCTTATAAATTAAGGTGTACCTATAATCTAATTTATTTTATCATTATTTTTCTACTTTCCTTTAGAAATATTTCGATTCTTATTAGATTAGTGATGTGAAGCCTAGTGATTGCAAATTGTATTAAGATACTAATATTGGCTAATGGTTAAAGTTAAAAGGATATTTGCAGAAATGTGTATTTCTTTTCCTTAAATGAATATAGCTTCAGTCAACTGTATTTTCTAATTCTTACTTTAACACATGAAATCAAACTAGAAACACTTCTTTTAAAAAGTGGTGGTGCTATTAAAGAAATTGAAACAGGTAGTAATAGAAATCTGCAAATGCAAAAAGTGGAATTAATAGAAATGTGCTCATGCAAAGAGCTGAACTGGATTTAGGAAGATGCCACAAAAAGTAATCCACAGAAGAACCTGTATTGATTAAAATAAAGATTACCAAGCCAACTCCTGGGCATTTATTGTTGTTGTTCAGTTGATAAATCATGTCCGACTCTTTGTGACCCCATGCACTATAGCACACCAGATTTCCCTGTCCTTCATTGTCTCCTGGAGTTTGCTCAAATTCATGTCCATTGAGTCAGTGATGCCATCCAACCATCTCATCCTCTGTCACCCTCTTCTCCTCCTGCCCTCAATCTTTCCCCACATCAAGGTATTAGAATTCCCTGGGTTCATCAGTATTAGTATTTCTGGGATCATAGTGAGAACCTATATTTTTAAAAGTTTATCAGGTAATTCTGATAGTCAGAAAAATTTGATAATCATTGATTTATAAGCTTCCCTAAGACTAATTTTGACAGTAAAAGCTTCTCACCTGTCATCTTTCAATCCACCCATATACCTGAAATTCTTATTATGAGATGACTCTTAACAGTAACAACGAAGGAGATATATTATTTCCAAGGGACTAAATTCATGTTTTTCAAGTTTGCTTGGTAGTGTCTTAGAATCATTTAAAATTTGTTGTTTGTTAACATTAACTTGATATCAGAGGAGAAAATTTTCATACAGAAAGCTTAACAAGGCCTTAGAAAGTCAACAAAAGAGGTAAAAATCCCAAAAATAAACTTGCAAATTAACATTTCTAATAATCTCTTTGCTCTGATGTCATATATCTCAAATGGACCATGAGTAATTATAGTATGCAGTAGTAGACAGGGGTACAAAATACCACAATGTAAATTATGCATATTCCTGAAGTATTCAATTTATTTATATTGTGATAAACTTAAATATAAAGTAAAATATTTCACATATTCATGTATCCTTCACATTATCATGTGATAAGAATATTCTTATATAAGAATGTTTAATATATATATTTACATACATATATGTTCATTCTTACACACACATTGGAAGTGGTCAAACAAGAGATGGCAAGATTGAAGATCGACATTTTAGGAATCAGCAAATGGAATGGAATGGGTGAATTTAACTCAGATGACCACTATATCTACTACTGTGGGTAAGAATCACTTAGAAGAAATGGAGTAGCCATCATGGTCACCAAAAAGTCCGAAATGCAATGCTTGGATGCAATCTCATAAAGGACAGAATGATCTCTGTTTGTTTCCGAGGCAAGCCATTCAATATCACAGTAATCCAAGTCTTATGCCCCTACCAGTAATGCTGAAGAAGCTGAAGTAGATGGTTCTATGAAGATCTATAAGACCTTCTAGAACACCCAAAAAAGATATCCTTTTCATGATAGAGGACTGGAATGCAACAGTAGGAAGTCAAGAAACACCTGGAGTAACAGGCAAATTTGGCCTTGGAGTACAGAATGAAGCAGGAAACAGGCTAATAAAGTTTTGCCAAGAGAATGCACTGGTCATAGGAAACACCCTCTTCCAACAATACAAGAGAGGACTCTACACATGGACATCACCAGATGGTCAGCACCGAAATGAGATTGATTATATTCTTTGCAGGCAAAGATGGAGAAGCTCTATACAGTCAGCAAAAACAAGACCAGGAGCTGACTGTGGCTCAGATCACGAACTCCTTATTGCCAAATGCAGACTTAAATTGAAGAAAGTGGGGAAAACCACGAGACCATTCAAGTATGAACTAAGTCAAATCCCTAATGATTATACAGTGGAAGTGAGAAATAGATTTAAGGGACTAGATCTGATAGACAGATAGTCCTGATGAACTATGGACGGAGGTTCATAACATTGTACGGGAGACAGGGAGCAAGACCATCCCAAGAAAAAGAAATGCAAAAAGGCAAAATGGCTGTCTGAGAGTGCCTTACAAATAGCTGTGATAAGAAGAGAAGTGAAAATCAAAGGAGAAAAGGAAAGATATACCCATTTGAATGCAGAGTTCCAAAGAATAGCAAGGATAGATAAGAAAGCCTTACTCAGTGATCAGTGCAAAGAAACAGAGGAAAACAATAGAATGGGAAAGACTAGAGATCTCTTTAAGAAAATTAGAGATACCAAGGGAACATTTCATGCAAAGATGGGCTCAATAAAGGAAGAAATGGTATGGACCTAACAGAAGCAGAAGATATTAAGAAGTGGCAAGAATACACAGAACTGTACAAAAAAGATCTTCATGACCCAGATAATCACAATGGTGTGATCACTCACCTAGAGCTAGACATCCCAGAATGCAAAATCTAGTGGCCCTTAAGAAGCATCACTACAAGCAAAGCTAGTGGAGGTGATGGAATTCCAGTTGAGCTATTTCAAACCCTAAAAGATTATGCTGTGAAAGTGCTGCACTCAAACTGTCCACAAATTTGGAAAACTCAGCAGTGGCCACAGAACTGGAAAAGGTCAGTTTTCATTCCAATCCCAAAGAAAGGCAATGCCAAAGAATGCTCAAACTAAATTGCACTCATCTCACACACTAGTAATATAATGTGCAAAATCCTCCAAGCCAGGCTTCAACAGTACATGAACCGTGAACTTCCAGATGTTTAAGCTGGATTTAGAAAAGGCAAAGGAACCAGAGATCAAATTGCCAATGTCCACTGGATCATCGAAAAAGCAAGAGAGTTCCAGAAAAACATCTATTTCTGCTTTATTGACTATGCCAAAGCCTTTGACTGTGTGGATTACCACAAACTGTGGAAAATTCTTCAAGAGATGGGGATACCAGACCACTTCACCTGCCTCTTGAGAAATCTGCATGCAAGTCAGAAAGCAACAGTTAGACCTGGACATGGGACAACAGACTGGTTCCAAATAGGAAAAATAGTATGTTGGGGCTGTATATTGTCACCCTGTTTATTTAACTTATATGCAGAGTACATCATGAGAAATGCTGGGCTGGAAGAAGCACAAGCTGGAATCAAGATTGCTGGGAGAAATATCAATAACCTCAAATATGCAGATGACATCACCCTTATAGCAGAAAGTGAAGAACTAAAGAGCCTCTTGATGAAAGTGAAAGAGGAGAGTGAAAAAGTTGGCTTAAAGCTCAACATTCAGAAAACAAAGATCATGGCATCTGGTCCAATCATTTCATGGCAAAGAGATGGAGAAATGGTGGAAACAGTGACAAACTATTTTGGGGGGCTCCAAAATCACTGCAGATGGTGACTGTAGACATAAATTAAAAGACACTAGATTGGAAAAGAAGAAGTAAAACTCCCACTGTTTTCAGATGACATGATTCTCTACATAGAAAACCCTAAAGAATCCACCAGAAAATTTCTAGAGGTAAGCAACGAATATAGTAAAGTTGCAGGATATAGAATTAACACACAGAAATCCCTTTCATTACTATACACTAACAAGGGGAACACAGATAAATTAAGGAAACATTCCATTCACATTGCAACAAAAAGAATAAAATACTTTGGAATAAATCTACCTAAAGAACCAAAAGACATACATATGGAAAACAATAAAACAGTGATTAAAGAAATCAAAATGACACAGATAGATAGAGAAATATACCATGTTCATGGATCAGAAGAATTAATATAGTGAATAGTACCCAAAACAATCTATAGATTCAATGCAATCCCTATCAAGCTACCAATGGTATTTTTCAGAGAACTAGAACAAATAATTTCACAATTTGTGTGGAAATGCAAAAAACCTCAAATAGCCAAAGCAATCTTGAGAACGAAAAATGGAACTGGAGGAATCAACCTGCTGACTTCAGGCTATACTACAAAGCTACAGTCATCAAGGAAGTATGGTACTGGCACAAAGACAAACATATAGATCAATGGAACAAAATAGAAAGCCCAGAGATAAATCCATGCACCTATGGACACCCTATCTTTGACAAAGGAGGCAAGAGTATACAATGGAGAAAAGACAATCTCTTTAACCAGTGGTGCTGGGAAAACTGGTCAATCACTTGTAAAAGAATGAAACTAGAACACTTTCTAACACCAAACACAAAAATAAACTCAAAATAAATTAAAGATCTAAATGTTTCACCAGAAACTATAAAACTACTAGAGGAAAACATGGCAAAACACTCTCTGACATAAATCATAGCAGGATCCTCTATGACCCACCTCCCAAAGTAATGGAAATAAAAGCAAATGGGACCTAATTAAGCTTAAAAGCTTTTACACAATGAAGGAAACTATATAAGCAAGGTGAAAAGACAGCCTTCAGAATGGGAGAAAATAATAACAAATGAAGCAACTGACAAAGAATGAATCTCAAAAATATACAAGCAACTCCTGCAGCTCAATTCCAGAAAAATAAGCAACCCAATCAAAAAATGGGCCAAAGAACTAAACAGACATTTCTCCAAAAAAGATATACAGATGGCTAACACATGAAAAGATGCTCAATATCACTCATTATCAGAGAAATGCGAATCAAAACCACAATGAGGTACCATCTCACACTGGTCAGAATGGGCGCTATCAGAATATCTACAAACAATAAATGCTGGAGAGAGTGCAGAGAAAAAGGAACCCTCTTACACTGTTGGTGGGAATGCAAACTAGTACAGCCACTATGGAGAACAGTGTGGAGATTTCTTAAAAAACTGGAAATAGAACTACCATATGACTTAAGAATCCCACTGCTGGGCATACACACCGAGGAAACCAGAATTGAAAGAAACACAGGTACCCCAATGTTCACTGCAGCACTGTTTACAATATCCAGGACATGGAAGCAACCTAGATGTTCATCAGCAGATTAATGGATAAGAAAGCTGTGGTACATATACACAATGGAACATTACTCAGCTATTAAAAAGAATGCATTTGAATCAGTTCTGATCAGGTGGATGAAACTGGAGCCTATTATACAGAGCGAAGTAAGTCAGAGAGAAAAACACCAATATAGTATATTAATGCATATATAGGGAATTTAGAAAGATGGTAAGAATGACCCTATATGAGAGACAGCAAAAGAGACACAGATGTAAATAACACACTTTTGGACTCTGTGGGAGAGGGCGAGGGTGGGATGATCTGAGAGAATAGCACTGAAACATGTAGATTACCACATGTGAGATAGATCGCCAGCCCAGGTTCAATGCATGAGCCAGGGTGCTCAGGGCTGGTGCACTGGGATGACCCTGAGAGTTGGGATGGGGAGGGAGTTGGGAGGGAGGTTCAGGATGGGGAACACATGTACACTCATGGCTGATTCATGTGAATGTATGGCAAGAATCACCACAATATTGTAATTAGCCTCCAATTAAAAGAAATAAATTTTTTAAAAAAGGAAATTAAAAGACACTTACTCCTTGGGAGAAAAGTTTTGACCAACCTAAACAACATATTAAAAAGCAGAGACATTGCTTTGCCAACAAAGGTCCATCTAGTCAAGGCTATGCTTTTTCCAGTAGTCCTGTATGGATGTAAGAGTTGGACTATAAAGAAAGCTGAGCACTAAAGAATTGATGCTTTTGAACTATGATGTTGGAGAAGACTCTTGAGAGTCCCCTGGACTCTAGGAGATCCAACCAACCCATCCTAAAGGAGATCAGTCCTGGGTGTTCATTGGAAGGTCTGATGTTGAAGCTGAAACTCCAATCCTTTGGCCATCTGATGTGAGCTGACTCATTTTAAAAGACCCTGATGCTGGAAAAGATTGAAGGCAGGAGGAGAAGGGGAAGACAGAGGATGAGATGGTTGGATGGCATCACTGACATGAGTTTGAGTAAACTCTAGGAGTTGGTGATGGACAGGGAGGCCTGGCTTGTTCCAGTTCACGGGGTTGCAAAGAGTCGGACACAACTGAGCCACTGAACTGAACTGAACTGATGTTCATTCTTATGGAGAAGAATATAATAAAAAGGAAATTTCAAGCCTACCTAAGGTTTCTTTAAATTGGGTGCTCATGCTTCTTGTTTTTATACCATGCCAACAAAGGATGAATCTATTATTTTTGAAATTTGGGTACAAAACCTTTTAATTGAAATTTCAAAAGAAAGTTTTTCACCAGAAACAGATAGCACACTCTGATATTTTGAGTCCAGTAAAGGTATTATTTATAGAAATTAATGCAAAGTTTAAGGAAAATTGCCCTAGGTCTAATCACAAGGAGGAGTTATTACAACTCCTGAGTCTGAAAAAAAAAAAAAAAGAGGCTGTATAAATGTATCCATTCGATAGAACTGTGGCCTTTTGTAGAGGGCTAGAGGGATGCACCAACTCAGGTTAATATGGTAGGAAGGGAGTCTGGTAAAAAAAAAAAAAAAATCCCAAGTACACCTCTTTCTGCTTTAAAATCACTTGCAACTACCCATGTTGGCCAAGTTCAAGTATAGGTTAAGCTGCTGACTTGTCCAAATGGTTAGTGTCCCAGGGCACAAAGCAGGGTGAAGGGTGGTGGATTTTGAAGAGCAAGTAAGGGAACAAATCCTTTTGATGCTACTGATATGATACCTATTTTGGTTTGCATGTAATAATAGCCATTCATTCATTTCACAAATATTTACTGAGTACCTACTACGGGTAACATTCTGTGGGAGGCACTGAAGATACAACAGTGAACAAAACAGACAATATTCTTCACATTCATAGGGATTTAATTCTGTATGTAAGCAAGTGCAGAGAGAATGTAAGATATGTAGGTGCTAGATTTTGTAAAGAAAACAGTGCAGTTGGAAGGATGAAGAGTAACAGGGGCATGGGTGTAAGTGGTTATTTTAGTTAAGAGTTCAAGGAAAGTAAAATACACAAAAACTGAGGGAAGCCAGTCATGGGATAGTCAGAAGAAGAATATCTCAGGAAAAAGAGACAGCAAGTGTAAAGGTCCTGAGAGTGGAACAGATTTGGTATATTCTGGGAAGAAAACAGAGGACCAAGAAGGAGCCAGTAAGTTAGGAGAGCTGAGATGGGATTGGCAAGATGCGGTCTGCTCAGGCAAGGAATTATAATTTAATGTGAAGAGTGTTTCTTTCATTATAGAAGTAGCGATATCTTTGGAAGTTTTAAGAAGGAGAGTTGTGATATAATTTGAGTATTTAAAGGATTGCTCTGGCTAATCTTCCTTTGTGAGGAAAAGCAGAAATCAAGTTATAAAAACTATATAGCAGTCTAGGCTAAAGAACATACTGGTTGCATTACTGGTAGGAGCAATAATAAGAACCATTTAACTTCAGCTTCTTGGCACTAGTGGTTGGGGCATAGACTTGAACTACTGTGATGCTGAGTAGTTTGCCTTGGAAATGAATGGAGATCATTCTGTCATACAAAACTTGAGGGGGAGGGGGAAAGTACTTCAAGGCTGTATATTGTCACCCTGCCTATTTACCTTATATGCAGAGTACATCATGAGAAATGCCTGGCTGGGATGAAGCACAAGCTGGAATCAGGATTGCAGATAACCAGTAACCT
>SJYQ01000560.1:849985-887107 GCA_006410935.1 Redunca redunca
TAAATGTGAGCACTTATTAGCTACAATTTATAACATATTTATTAATACTTTCCATATTTATAATTTTATCACATATTTTTACCACTTATACCTTTGTTCACTTTTATGATGTTCATAGAAACTTTTATTCCTCCTCTATAGTTTTTATTCTCTTATGCCTAGGATTTAGACTTCCAAAGTCATTGCTCTAAACTTCATTTTTTATGTCAGTGAAGAACAATGATTATACATATTTTAAGAGTGTTTATTATTTATAAGTTATGTTTTTAAACATTACTCTGTGGAATATTTTTACCAGTCCTATCAAAAAGTTATATTTATGTACATTTTACAGAAAAGAAACTGAGACTCTGAGAAATCAGATACTTGTACTTAATTACAGTCAGTAAGTAGAAAACTCATATTATTTGAACTTAAATTACTTCATCTGTAGTTTTATTCTCCTCTGTCACATTGCATGTCCTTCTTCGTGGTTTCCTCTTGTCACTTTCACAGGTATTTTTCTAATATAACTTTAAAAGCTTTAGGGTGCTATAGCATCTCTCCTATTTTCCTTACTTTTCTTTTAGTTTTCTTCAAACTTGGGTACACATCAGGACTATTCCGGGAGATTTTTAAATTATACATCTCTCTCGGACCTCTCCCCACCACTTTATTATTATTATTATTTTTTCAAAGACTTTTTTTAATGTGGGCTATTTTTAAAGTCTTTATTGAATTTGTTATTATATTGGTTCTGTTGTTTATGTTCTGATTTTTTTGGTCATGAGGCATGTGGGATCTTACAGCTCTACAACCAGGGATTGAAACCCTTACCCCCTGCAATGGAAGTCAAAGTCTTAATTACCAGACCACCAGGAAGTCCCCACACTTTATTATTAAATTTCCATCAACAACATTTGGCCAGTATATATTTTTATATATATATATATATATATACACACACATTTGTCTAACTTAGAATTCTATATCCTTATTAATTCCATACATAGTCCTGTTTGGATAATGGTTTTATCTTAAAGGATAGTAAATCTTAAGCAGCATAAGAGTTAGGACAGGAGAGTCTCCGTTAATAGTGGACTCTCCATGGCACACCTGAACTCTTCTAGAGATCACTTTCCGATGAAATATAGTTTCTGGTAAGTTGTTTTCATCAAAAACAGAAAACGTCTGAACTAATTCTTTTATAACCATACTTTAATTCTCATAGCAGTCTCACACTATATTTGCACCTAAAAGGAGCTTCCTAACATCATTTAAGGGAGGGCCAGAATGATTATGTTAAATGAATCTTCCTGGTTTACAGTCTTTAGGGTAGGCAGTATTTATTTTTGGTGATCTTTTTCCTCTTAAACTGATGCACCCCCTTACCACCGCTGAACCCAACCATCAATGCCCACCTTTTGAAACTGGTACAACATATACTGCTTGAGGTGCAACAAACACTTCTCTAAAACCATGGGGAAATTTCTAAAGTTTGTGTTGTTCTGTCGTCTTTATTTTCCAGAATAGGCTTTCCTACAGTTTATATACTTAGAGATCATGGGCCTGATTTTGTCTGTTTTGTTAATTACTATAACATCGATGCCTAGCAATGTTCTTGGCTGATCTTTAGCAATAGCTGCTAACAACCTGCTTAAACTGTTCACATTTGGATTACTGGAGAGTGACTGTATTCATTTGTCTGGTAAAGATTACCTGATAGTTTACAGAACCTGAGAAAGGTTTGCAAGCAAATATATTTACAGACCAATTGAAACTATTTCTCTTTTCTTACATACAGTATAGCAGAAGGTGCCAGTGAAAAACTGGCACTTGCTCTCTGCTTCTACAAGGATTAAGTCATTAGCTACTGCAGCTGCTGACCTTCAACTCATCCTGAAAAATGTTCAGGATGGAGAGCAGGTGTGAAGCACTCTGTGTTTTGGGAAAACCTGGCAGAATGGGGTTTAGATAGATATTTTCAGATTTTATGAGCCCAATTCTTGCATCTCCTTAGCACTGAAATCATTAACAGTGACATCGGCTTCTCATGACTAGTAGCACTGATAGCGGCTCAGTCGTGTCTGACTTCTTTGCACCCCCAGAGACTGTAGCCTGCCAGGCTCCTCTGTCAATGGAATTCTCCGGGCAAGAACACTGGAGTGGATAGCCATTCCCTTCTCCATGGGCTCTTTCCAACCCAGGGATCGAATCCAGGTATCCTGCATTGCAGGTAGTTTCTTTACCATCTGAGCCACCGGGGAAGCCCAACTAACAGCAAGCCTCTGCCAAAATATGTGTTTGACTGCATGTACCCCTTCACTGAAATCATATATATACTGACTTTCCTCCCTGGCTCTTTGGAGCAGTTTCTGAGAGCTATCTTAAATACTGTCTCGTGGGCTATAGTTCTCATTTGATCCAAATAAAACAACTCACAACTCTCAGGTATGCATTTTTTTTTTAATTGGACACTCCATGTGGCCTGTGGAATCTCAGTTCCCTAGCCTGGACCCTGAGCAGTGAAAGCAAAGAGTCCTAACCACTGGACCACTGGGGAATTCCCAATATAGTGTATTTTTTTAATCGACAAAGTGAGTGAGTGAGGAGTGAAGTTGCTCAGTCATGTCTAACTCTTTGCAACCCCATGGACTGTAGCCCACCAGGCTCCTTCGTCCATGGGACTCTTCAGGCAAGAATACTGGAGTGGGTTGCCATTTCCTTCTCCAGGGGATCTTCCCAACCCAGGGATCGAACCCAGGTCTCCCACATTGCAGGCAGACGCTTTAACCTCTGAGCCACCAGGGAAGACTGGAAAGGTTATCCCTAAATCAAGTTCTCTAAGAGATCACTTAGTCTAATAGTAAATTTATTAAAAAATAGAAATTGAGAAACCAATGAATTCTTTGACAAAGAAACAGAATCATTGTGGAGAGTGTCAAGTTCTGGTGCCAACAAGGTCCCAATTAGAAGAAAAATGGCTGTGTCTTTTTTTTGTGGACTAATCTTAAAAATCTGAGGATAGGACAGCTACAGAAACAAAATTCACATTCTTGGTCAAGTTTCCTAAACTATAAATAATCTGCTATACTGATAGAATCAACAACATCATCCTCAAAATACATTCGTTACTAGGCTTGACTCCTTTTAGCCTTCTGCTGTTATTTATGTCATTCTTATTTAGTCTCCCTTACTCTATAAAGTGTACTTTTATTAGTTCTCATAAAGCATATATATATATATATGTGTACCAATAGTTTCTAACAAAACTATTTTCCTTTCCACCTGCTCATCAACATTATCAAAATATAAAGTTCTTTTTGGACTGGAAATGATATTAGTTTGTCTCGTACTGAATGACACCTGCCTTTTCAGCATATGCCTATTTTAATCATAAAATACATTGAATAATAAATATAAGAAATTATATGCCACTCAAATAATACACTACTGTCATTTAGGATAATCGTTGCTGTTTAGCCGCTAAGTTGCATCTGAGTCTTTTGTGACACCATAGACTGTAGACAGCCAGGCTACTCTATCCATGGGATTTTACAGGCAAGAATACTGGAGTGGGTTGCCATTTCCTTCTCCAGGGGATCTTCCTGGCCTGGGGATTGAACCCATGTTTCCTGCATTGGCAGGTGGATTCTCTGCCACTGAGCCACCTGGGAAGCCCATTTAAGATAATGGGGAGTGTTTAATCTGTTCTAGAAACTGTGATTGGTGTTGTCACTACAAATGTAACAGAGACGTGGGCTGTATCTTCAAGAAGCTCCTGAAGAGGTTGGAAGGGTACTACGTTATCAGATACTTAAAATGCAGCATCAGGCACCAGAGAAGGGCATCTGGCCCTGAGAATTAGGAAACGCTTTCTAGGGATGGTGGCATTTGAATGGATAGAGGTGTGACAACATCTGAGCAGTGGGAAGAAGTTGTTGTCAGTGGGAAAGGTCTATGGAAAAGACATGATACTGGGGGGAATGTTGCCTCTGAAATGTACAAGATAGAAATTGCATGAGGAGAAGGTTGGTAGAGCTGCTGAGAGAAATGAAGTCTATAAAAAGAAAAGTTTGTGTCATCACTATTATATCCCCTTAAGATAAGCATTTGCAAAATATCTGAAGAAACAAATACCAGTACCAAAAATTTTTACTGAAGGTAAAAAAACTTATAAATGGGTCTTTCTTCTGGCTCTGCCATAATTCTCTCAATAATCAGTCTGGCCCCAAAAGCATGAATGAGAACTTTGATGATAAACAGCTTTCAACTGAATTCAGACATTTGGTTTAGATTCTCTCTAGATAAGTTAGAAATACCACAGATGCCGTGTTGCTCCTGGGAATGACCTAACAGGGGTTCCTAGTCTCTAAGGGAGTAAAATGTGGAAGTAGGTGTAACTTCAATAACAATGTCTCTTTCTACTTTCAATTCTAAGCTATCACTTCACCAGTTCCCAGCAAGGAACAAAGAAATAAAAGCTGAAAGTATTGTTTCCTATAGATTTTCTTTATATCTTTTTCCTCTTTTTTTATACCATTGGCAGAATTACAAACCACAGTTTGTTCCTATATTTGAGAAGCCAACTGAAAGAGCCACGAAGATTTTATTAATGCCAATAGCCATTAAATCCTGAGGTTTCTCAAACATTTATGATGACAACAAAATAACTGTTATTGATGCACATTTTTAAAGTGCCGAGAGTTCATTACAGAGGGACTTATTATAAACATCTCAAAGTTAAGTATCTTTGACACGGATAAGAGTTTAAAATTTTCAAAACCTTTTAAAATACTGATTTATCAACAGAAACACAATTAAAGAAGTGAGCATTAACTTCTGTATAAGAACACATCTTTAGGTTTGGCTGTGTATTCTGAGGTGGCCAAGTTCACAATGAGAGGCTAGTGGACCAGCCAACTGGATAAATTCTAGGCTGAGAAAAGATGCATCTTCCAGGCAAGCTCCGCTACATCTGATTAAAGAATCTCCATCTCCAGAAAGCCTGTCCTGTATTCAGTCTCACTGGGTAGAGAAGGAGCTTGAAAAGGAACAATGACTGATGGTGATTATAATTGTTCCTTTCGTTGAGCATTTAGTAAGTACAATGTACTTTTTTCCCTAACTGTTTGACAAGTATTGTCTTATTTATCCTCACAGCACTATGAGTTATACGACATTATTACAGTTTTCCCCTGAAAGAAATTTCTCATTATATTACCCTTCTGAATTACTCTTGAATATGAAATCTCTTGGTTCTATCTTTTCTCCAGCAGTAGATACAGTAAGTTATCATGGGATTGATGTGCTTCTGGAACTCTAAAAGTAATTCTTATTTTATGGGGGTTTTCACTTCTAAGAAAGATAAGGAGCTATAAAGATGTTATAGAAAAAAGAACATTTATGAAGCATCTACCATATTCACAGATTTCTTGATAAAAATATTAGACACTTGGAAGAAGATAAAATGTAGAGAATAACATAGTCAATGTACTCAAAATGATAGTTTGTTTTTCCTTTCATTTTTCCTTGTGGTTATACAAATAAAAGATTCATACAAGGTTCTATTCATATACTTTAATTACAGTGTATGACTGGACATATGGCCTATCGTCAAAGTGCTTTGATCTTGTCATTATACATGAATGTTTGAGCAGGTATTTCCCTCCTTTCATAAGGGTCCTGGACTTGTACTAAGTAAATATTATTGTACTCTTTCTCTGGCTTTCGAGGGTGTGCCAGATCAAAAAGAAAAACATAAAAAGGCAACATAAACCATAACTAAATTAATAATTATCTGCAGCCTGGATTTAGAGTTTGAAACAAAAAGATATCATTGAAAACTAAGACACTAATTGAAATCCTTTGCCAGTGTTTAGACAAAACTAGAAACTTCAAAGCTGAAATGAATTCTTATATTTGTCTGTTAGGTCTTCTCAGTACATAAAAATGTTACTACTATGTTCCAGGAAGAATCATGACTGTCTTAAAATTCTAGTATTTTTCTAGTATTAATTGGACTTTTGACTACTTTGAGATACTTTAGTATAGACCAGAATTTTGGAGTTTCAAATAATGATCTTTGACTATAAAATAGATGCTAGAATACAACAATCATTTTAATATGAATCATATATCAACCTTGGATATTCATTGGAAGGACCAATGTTGAAGTTGAAGTTCCAATACTTTGGCCACTTTACACAAAGAACCAACTCTTTGGAAAAGACCCTGATGCTGGGAAAGATTGAGGGTAAGAGAAGAAGGGGACAACAGAGGATCACTGATTCAATGGACACGAGTTTCAGCAAACTCCAGGAGACAGTGAAGCCTGTTGTGCTGTAGTTCATGGGGCCTCAGAGAGTCAGGTATTACTGAGCAACTGAACAGTAACAACAAACAATGCATTATTGATATAGTTTATGTATTTAATAAGAGAGCCACTAGGATTTATATTTTGAGGATATGAAGTTTTAAGAAAATATGAGGGAAAGAAACATTTTATATGATGTTCGAATTAATGTAAATAATAATTACATTAACAATTTAGAATTAATTTCTTAAGTCCCAATATGGAATATAATGGTCTTTCTAAGAGCTTGAAAGTAGTCATCTAAGGACAAATAAAACATTAACTTCAACATTAAGAAATTTAAGAACCATACTTTAGTGTGATTGAAAGATAAAATTCATGTTAAAAGATATACTCATGCACAGTAATTAGTAAAATAGGATGTCTATTTCTACAAATATATTTACCATACTCTCTCCAATGATATAGTAGATTAGAAAATGCTTTCGTTTGTTTAAGCAGTACGCACTGATGTTCAGTATGGAACTAGACATAGTGTTAGATGCTTCCCTAGTGGTAAACGATCCTCCTGCAATGCAGGAGACCTGGGCTCGATTCCTGGATGTGGAAGATTCCCTGGAGAAGGAAATGGCTACCCACTCCAGTATTCTTGCTTGGAAAATTCCATGGACAGAGGAACCTGGAGAGCTACAGTCCATGGGGTTGCAAAGAGTCTCACATGACAGCACCTTGTGTTAGATGCCTTGTGAGGATCAATAAGGTAAGTAGAGGACACACAGAGGAGACAGGATTCCCTACTAAGTAGCTCGTGCTCTAAACAGAAAGATGGTCAACCACATGTGTGCTACAAAATATTAGAACAAATATTTTGGGAGTAAAAAGACAAAAAGCAACTTTATAGTTCTAAAACCATTAGCTCATTTAGGATTAGAAAGATGTTCATAGTGACATTATTACTTGAGTTTGCTTTTAAGAGGACAACTTTGTCCGCATATGAAGAATCTTGGAACTTTAGCCAGTTTAGAATTCTGGTCTAGAACAATCTCATATGTGGAATAGGATGGTATTTAACATATCCCTATGAGATGGAGAAGTTATCATTTTTGTTCTTTAGAAAACCTGGAAAATCCCCATTCAAAAGTCCCATTCCAACACCCCCCCCCCCCCAACCCCCCACCCCACCGCATGTGTTGGCAGTGTAATCCATCATATCTGCAAAGGTCTGCATCTCTTTGAATAAGAATCATGTTTCTACTGTGGTTTGAGATATTTCCATTGTGATGCTCACAACTATTTTTAATATTTATGGGATGGTGCTTCAGTCTGTTGCAAATTCAGAGCATATGTTCACCAGTGACAAGAACCAGAAAATGCCATACATTTTATGAACTGTAAGTCCATAAACTGATTGTTTTGTAGCCAAAACTCTGTTACTACTGGCATTAGCTGACATTCCAATTTGGATTTCTTCTTGAAAATGAGTCTGTTCTAAAGTAATAGCTCAGTTCTTGCCCTACTTTTGCTCAAAGCAGTATCAGATTTCACTTATGGAACATAATTTTTGGAGGAAAAAGAAGTGGGGCTGCGTTGTTGGTTGTTTCTTTGTTCTTAGGTAAAGTCAGCATTTTCTGTTTTAGACTTTGTGTGTATTTCTACAAAGTTAGCAAGCACACAAACAATGCCTGTTGAGTAAACTTATCAAACTTAGGTTTTCATTTTAAACGTATGATGCTAACGTGGATGTATTAACAACCATGGCATATCATGTTGAGTGAGAACAACCTCTGTTTTAAAAGCAATTCATCATTCAGATATTTCTAATGTTTTAACAAATGTGAGAGAGTCTGGAAATGTTTGTGTAAACTAAAAAGCATTTTAGATGAAAGTTATTTTCTTACTTTATTTTCATATTATTTTGTACATGTAGTTTTGATCTCCCATTCTACTTCCTTACATTGAAGATACCTTTCCCCAAAAGATCAGTATTATCATTAACAAATATTTATCAATTGCCTGCCATTTTCAAAGTTCTGGCTTAGGAACTGTGTATATAAAAACATTCAAGATGTATGCATATTAAACATGAACCCTTCTTTAACAACTTTTTTTTTTCATCCCAAGTCCATAGCTTATATTAGGGTTTACTCTTGGTGTTGAACATTCTATGTATATGACAAATGTATCATGATAAATATTCTCTATGATCCATTATCATTATCATGATGTGTATTCTCTATAATTCTATTGAATATAGAATATTTAAATTGTCCTAAAATTCCTTTGCACACAGACTATTTATTCCTCCTTTTCCCCAAACATCTGGTTCAAGGGTTTTCAGATATTTTGAAGAGGCCACACCTAGGGAAAAAGTAGCCCTAAAATATCAGCTACAAATAAATTTATTTCCAATGACTGTTTGCAAACAGAAATAATGAAAGTGTTCAGAAGATGAAGCATTGTGGCCTGAAATTACCAGCAAAAACTTAGCTTACATGGAACTAAACTGGACAGGCACAGCCTTGACTAAGTAGACAAATAGGGGAAAAGCTGGGAAGCTGGCAAAGGAAAATTCTGGAGGTAGATGTGTTTTTAATATTTGATGTTTTAATGATTTCTTAGGGTGCAAAGACCTTCAGTGACCTCCAGGAACACATCTGAATCATGCATATGCAGGATAGATGGAGGTGAGTCATCCACTCCCACTGACTTTGAGAGAGTCATCTCCATCTGACCATAGTTCACATGAGAAATCACCCTTCCTCCATGGTCTCTTTCTAAGGGGAGAGTTTTTAAAGGTCTGGGGTAATAGTTTTAGTTACAATCAAGCATTGATTTTTTTTTTTTTTTCTCTCTCTCTCTCTCTAAGTGGACATTAATTAGGTCATCTCATCCCAGGGAGAAGTGTAGCATAGAGCAGGAATACAATATGTCTGGAAATGTTGGGGGTTTTAGAGTATTAATTGCCAGAACTTCACCAGGACATTTATGTTGAGCACCTACTATGTATCATGTATTTTGTTAGTTGCAGTGGAGGACATAAAAGCAGTGAAATGTATCTGTATCATCAAGTTTACCAAGTCAAAAAGAAAATACATGAAATAGAGAACACTCAGGTAAATATGTTTCCATAGTGAATTGGAAACACATACTTAAAATGCTGCAGCTCAAGACTGTCTTGTAAGTCTTGCATTAGGAGCCTTAACCCTGGCAGAAAGCACGCAACTCTTAAAAAATGTATTTTATACAAATCCTAGGGGCTTCTCGTGTAGGTTGTCAATCTTGACAACATTTCTTGGTCAAATGTGGGTCTTTTCTGTTTTTAGTCAAGAACTGGTATTCCTATAATTATTACTAGAGGGAATACCATGTACTTGAGTGCAGTTTCTCCAGGGGATAAAACAAGAGTGACATTTCTAAATGACCTAATGTTATTTTAACAAGGACTCATTCAATAAGAACATTGAGTCTGCTGAGTTGTAAAGACACCGACTATAAAGGACACGTCAATAACAGTGGACGCATTGGACATTTTCTGCTTTTGTTAAAGGGCACCATTTTCTGGGGTAAGAATGTTAGAGTTCCCTCAGTTATCTGCAAGAAGATTATGGCCTTTATTTGCGGAGTACACCTTCTACTCACACAGCTTGGGCTTCCCAGGTGGCTCAGTGATAAAGATTCCCCCCGCCGATGCAGGAGATGCAGGAGATGTGATTTGATTCCTGTGTCTGGAAGATCCTCTGGAGGAGGAAGTGGCAACCCACTCCATTATTCCTGCCTAGAGAAATCCATGGACAGAGGAAACTGGCAGGTTACAGTCCACGGGTTGCAAAGAATCGGACATGACCGAAGGGATTAAACAACAACAACTCAGACAGCGCAGGTGGAGAGCTGTCCAGGTGGTAAGGTGACAGTGCTGATCCCAGGTCTGAGTGGAGAAAACAATGGTACATTTCACAACAAATAAATGGGCATTTGGGATCATTACCTGTTTTACAGCAAAAAATCTTCCCCCTTCCGTCAGTAGACGATTTAAAATATACCCTAGATGCAACATCATGACTCTAAGCAATTAGCCTAAACACAGAAAACCTGGTGGATTGGGACTTATTTGGAGGAAGGCCAGTATTAACTTTAATATGGTTTTATTGATTTTGAATATAAATATTAATTTGAGCTAAAAGCTAATGAATATATACCAGTTGAAGTCTTGCTGGGAACATTTCAATAAATAGATGTTTATTAAATTTCTTTAAAAACTATGTTATTAAACAAATAAAAATGTTCCATACTAAGTACACCCTCAGTATACTTGGCAAATCGTTCTGCAGTGTGTGTGACAAGGTGCATTCAATTCAGTCCTTCCAGAAAACTGGCAACGTTGTGACTTCATTAATCACCAAAGTCTTCCCAGTGGGAAAATTAGTCATATTCTAGTTGTGACCTCCCTTGAGAGTACCAAGATGTGAAGAGTTTTTATACTCGATTAGCTGTATAACTTTTTCTTGAAAAGTAAATACTGCTATATTAAAAAAAAACCTACTCTGCACAGTATGTATGAGCCTATACCTATAAATTGTGTGTAATACTTTGTCCCACTGATTATTGTGAGGATTACATGTATATTACTTTTGTCGTATGAGGACTGAATAGGATTTGGAAGTTTCTTGTAAAATTCTATAAAGTACTATGCATATTGAAGCATTGTTGTTGATATTATCTGAGACTATGGCCTTTGTCTTCACATTGTCAGTAGAGATTTCTTGAAAAGTATCATCAATTTCTCTTGCTCTCTCTCTGGGTTAATGTTTTATAGAATCAAGCTGAGTCATTCAGTCTCTTCTTTTCTTTACCTTCTTCCCTCCCTCCCTTCTTCCTTCTTCCTTCTCTTCCTCCTTCTTTCTTCCTTTCTTTCACTCCCTCCCTTCTTACCTTCCTTCCTTCTTTCTGTCATTTCTTCCCCTATGTCCTTATCTTCACTATTTACAATACATGAATACAAGTATTAACCAACTTGTCCTCTCAAAATAAGCAGCTCTCAAACTCACTAATACATAGGCCAGAATAATACATGTTTCTGTGCCAGACTGTAAAACTGACCACAATTCCTTGTAGAATCTTCCATAAAAAGATGGAAACTCTTTACTCCTTGCATCTGAGCAGGTCCTGTGACTTGCTTTGACCAACAGCATCATGTACTGTCAGAGAACTGATGCTGAAACCGTTCTGATCTTAGGATTCAAGATGCCTTACATTATTTTGTGCTCCCTCTTAGAAACCTGAAGTGTATGTAAGCCCTCATTAGCCTCCTTGATGAACAGATAAGCCCTCCCATTTGCATCCGTTTTAGGCCACTTCTCAGCCTATAGTGTAGCTGCCTGCAGTGCATGAGTTAGCCCTGCCTAGATTAGAAAAACCACCAGTTGAAGTTGTTTCAAATTGCTGATCTATGGAGTCATGAACAAAATAAAATGATTATTTTTTTGAGCCATTAAATTTAGTTATCAACAGTTAGGCAGCAAAAATTAACCAATAACCCCTACCAATGATAGATTATATAGAACTGAGACATCACAAGCCCAAATCATAAATTTTCACTGGTTCTATTATAATTATGCTGTTAATCAGAAAACATTTCTCTAATCTTGGAAGATCATTGAAACTGTCTTCATGTGCTCTAAGATATTAGAAAACCCTTAACCCTTAGATTTAGGGATATATAGAGTGAGTATGCTCTCAAATAGTAAACACATTAAAGATCGTTAGACCTGCATGATTACTTTGACCAATGAATGTCATGGAAGTGATGCTGAACCCCTTCTAAGCCCAAGATTCAACATTCCCAGGCCTTACATTCTTCTATGCTCCTTCTTGCAACCTTGCACCAAAATGTGAATAAGCCCTGACTAATTCTTGGATAATGAGAAACTGCAGAGGGGCACACCATATTCAAGAAGCAATATCCTTTTAGCAGGAAAATATGATAATAAAAGAAATAAAAATTGATAATGAAGTATAAAATTATTGACTTTACTGTCACACCAAATGTTTGAGGTCCCTCAATATACACAGTCACATACATTAAAAGTATTCACATTTTTAAAGTGAAAGATAGATATGAAAAATGTGTTTTTCACGTATACTTAAAAATAGTATTAATTTAAATAATTTTATACTACTAAAAAATTTCTCCAAAACCATGAGTAGATGTAATTATGAAATTTAGAAATGCATAAGTATTTGTGTCTAAATAAGCAGAATGGCATAAGCTGGAATCAAGACTGCTGGGAGAAATATCAATAACCTCAGATATGTAGATATCTTAAGGGAAATCAACCCTGAATACTCTTTGGAAGGACTGATGCTGAAGCTCTAGTATTTTGGTATCTGATGGGAATAGCTGACTCATTGGAAAAGTTCCTGATGCTGAGAAAGATTGAGGGCAGAAGGAGAAGAGGGTGTCAGAGGATGAGATGGTTGGATATAAAATTAAACAAGTTTTGGCTTAAAGATTGAGGGCAGAAGGAGAAGAGGGTGTCAGAGGATGAGGTGGCTGGATGTAAAACTAAACAAGTTGTAGTGTAAAACTAAACAAGTTGTACATACATATTTTATCTTCATATTTATTTTCACACATCGTTTTTGTGTGTGTGACTTAGTCACAAAAAGACATTAAAAAATGGGGAAGGCTATGCATGTGTGTGGCAGGGAATATACAGGAAATCTCTTTACCATCACCTTAATTTTTTCATGATCCTGAAGCTACTTTAAGAGGCTTCCTAGGTGGGTCAGTGGTAAAGGATCACCCGCCAATGCAAGGAGATGCAGGAGACACAGGTTTGATCCCTGGATGGAGAAGAGCCCCTAGAGGAGGAAATGGGAACCCACTTCAGGATTCTTGCCTGGAGGATCCCCGGTTGACTGCAGTTCATAGGGTCACAAAGACTTGAGCATGACTGAATGACTGAGCAACTGAGCACACACACAAAGCTGCTTTAAACATACAATCTTAATTTAAGAAGAACACAAAAAAGCAATAAGAAGATCTGTAATAGTGGGCAGGCACATTTGGTACTCCAATATTAGACTGTGTATCTGATAATAATGATGGTAGAAGCTGTTGGTGGGGCTTTTTTCAATCATACGGTAACATCAGGCCAAGACACCACCAAAAGAGAATAGTTATGCAAGATTAGTAAAATAAAATTAGGAAGGTCTAGATTACTTTGTTAAAATCTCTTTCGTGATCCATCAAAGTTTAATGCAAAAATACTCAATAAAAAATCTACTGTCAATCTGAATTAACAATGACTGATAGCAAATTGTTCTCAAATGCACAGGGAAATTCAGAATGTGGCCAAATGTATCTTATGGGACCTCCTTCAAAGACTGTAAACAATCATTTTGATTACTAATTTAGCTCAATTTATTTATATCTAGTGTAAAAGTAAACTTTGAGCTTATGCTCAGAGTATTACTAATTCTAATTGAATTAAAGCTTTACCAATATTAACATCTGGGATAGATTTGCCAGTAACATTTTCAAGTTTTTTTTTTGTTTTTTTTTTTTTAATTGAGAGTCATTGATTAGCATAAGGTTGTGTGGACTTATGTATCTTTTTATTATACTGCTCACTGTAACACTTTACTTAGGTATTGATGAAATATAGAAATTATTTGCCCATTTCTGTGGCTTGTTGGAGCATGAGGGCAAACTATTAACATGAGTTTCTCTGGGAAAACTGAGGATACAATTTCATAAGAGTATATCTCTAAGGGTAGGGCCCGAATTACCTATTTCTTATTATTGTATCTTACAGAGCCTTGCACACTACCTAAGGCACCTTTGATAAGGATTTGCTAAAAGATATACTAAACAATTTCTTACTGGTTATTTTGATTTAGTTTCTAACTAGGCTTCACATCAGAATTTCATGGAAAGTTATGACAATTTTTCATTATTGCATTGTTACTATCTTCTTTGCTCTTTGCAATCATTTTAGAGTCAATCACAATTATGAAAGAAAACAGTGACCAATAAAAGCAATTTCCAAATTACACAATGCATTCATATTTAAAGTTTTGTTTGGAAACTCCAAATGTGCTTTTCTGTAGAAACAACATTAGAAATAATTAGGTTCCCAGGCCAGAACACAAAATCCTATTTGATCATTAACATAGATAAATTATACTCAAATGGAACAAGTCTAGGTTGCAAATTCTGATAGTTGGTGGGTATACAAAGCAGAAAGAAAAAATTTTTTTTTTCCTTTTCTTCTACAGGGTTGCCCAGTGTTAACATTTCAAGATATATATAGATTGTATTTGAAGTGCATTTATCAGCTTTATGTTTATTTAAAGTTTTCCTCTTACTTTGGGGCCCCCGAGAAGTCTCAGAAGCCCTACTCATCAAACTGTGGCATATAACTTACCTCTCTTTTCTCTTCCTGTTTAAACAGAGCAATTAGGATGGGAACTTACTAATTAAGCCAATTCACACTGAGGTATAAATGACTGAAGCCTTTTAACTAGAATCAAGAGAAAGATTTCTATTTTTTTTTAAGAGGTCATTAACCAAACTAAACTTTAGTTGAAAGAATTCAAGCACTGTTTCAAAATAATGTTAAAAAAGAAAGAGCTAATGTGAGTGAAGACATTTTCGGGCTGTTAACTAGAATAAATAAAAGTTTATTTTGTATGTGACTTTTAGGTTAATTTCCCTGGTAGACTACAGTCCATGGGATCGCAAAGAGTCAGACACGACTGAGCGACTTCACTTCACTCCTTGAATATAACCTTGAATTTTACAATCTTTATTCTTTCATTTTTAAGACAGAGTTGTCTCAAAAATAAAGAAAAAGTTTATTTATATGTGATTTTTTTCCCTTGAAGATAACCTTTAATCATAATATTTTGGAGAAGGAAATGGCAACCCACTCCAATACTCTTGCCTGGAGAATTCCATGGACAGAGGAGCCTGGTAGGCTTATAGTCCATGGGATCGCATAGTCGGATACGACTGTGCAAATAACTTTCTTTCCTTTTCACAATCTTTATTCCTTCATTTTTAAGACAGAGGTTTGAAGAGTTTACATTGTTAATTTTATCTAATTGTATTATTTAAAAATAATAGTACTTAACATTGAAAAGATGTAGCTCTTTTTAGAAGGAGGTAGAATGCAAGGTAGAATGAAAACTGATGAACAGGAGGGCATAAACCAGAAGTTTTGAAATCAACGGAGTACTCTGATTTTTCTCAAAATAAAATGTTTTTTTCCTAGCCAAAATAAGATATGAGTTCTTATTTTTTAGAATAATCACAGCAGAAAATTGTAATCTTTAAAAAACGAACACCAGACCTGTACGTACCCTATATTATTTCTAAAGTTTAATGTTTATTCAGCAACAGGGATATTGAGCATTGTGTATGAAAAAACTTTTCCCCATATTTTTGGGAAAAAATTTGATGTTTTTGCCAAGATTTTATACTATTTTCTTTCATGAAAATTTGGTCCAAGCACATTGTATTTTCTCACCATGTTTCTCAGAATGTGTGATATGTAATAATCCACTGCTATTTTTACCAGGATGGTTAATGTCCTCCTCATTGATGTGTCTTAGCAATGGTGATGTGTAATCGTCTGACATTTAAGAGTGCAGAGCTTTAAATCTGGAGAAGCAAATGGCGACTCACTCCAGTATTCTTGCCTGGGAAATCTGCGGGCTAGTGTCTGCAGGGTCGCAAAAGAGTCAGATAGGACTTAGTGACTAAATAACAGCGACAACAAAAGCTTTAAACTCGTTCACACTTTTTAAAGTTAAAAAATATATGTATTTGCTATATGTGGATATAGAATGGTTGATAGGATATGCAAGAGTATTGGAGATAAGGATCTTGAGAGTGAAAATCTATTCATACCACTGGTTCCCTGCATTCTCTCTCCTATATGACCCTTACCTGACTTACTTTTGCCAGAGAATGAATAATTCTGTGGGAGGGTGAAACTATTTCTAACAGTATGTTTTGCTGTTCTTGGGACAGGAAGGTCTATGGTCTCAGTGGCATAAATTTCACACTCATAATAAAAACAAGTATCGGTATAGAAGACCTGGAAGTTCTGATTGGTCATGGAAATTTATAAGGGGCAACCCCTTTAAATTGATAAATTTTCCATGTGTACAGCAGAGTGAGTATCTGATTAAAAGCTTTCAAATAACCCTGCTTTTGAGGATATATGTCCTCCAGGCTGGGGTCATTAGCCTTCCTGGAATGAAAAACACAAATTCAGAGCTTTTTGAACTCTGCCATACTCTATTTTCACTGATAGTTAAAGCCTTTCTACTCCTGCTAACGATCTATTCACTTGGCTTCTTATTGCAATCAATAAATGTCAGGATATTCATGCTCTGCATATTAATACACAAAAAGCATTGTATGTTAATCCAATATTCAGCCTTTATATTTTCTGTGGTAAAGAAAATTATTTTTCTTTCACCTTGGATTGCCAATTTATTATCTCTTCAAAATCCTCAAAACAATAAATCCCATGATAAAACAAAACAACATTGTGGAACCATGATTTATACAGCTTCCTTGAACAAATACAGAGATTCTAGCTCATGGTGGTTGTAAAAATATGAGCTACATTTCATTGTAATTGCTATTGATGACTTCAAACTGCACACAGAAAGTGAAAACTAGAAAACAATGCATACTGTGGGATGACATTGCATATAGATTAATTACTTATATGATTTAGAATGTTGCAATACAGCATATTACACAATGGTTTAAATTAACTGGCAGCCATCATCTCCCATAGGACTAAATGACCATAAGTTTCAATTGCTGTTCTTTGGCAATGTTAATAGCATTGAGTTATATGCTGAATATCATGTTTCAAGAATTGTCAGTGTTGGGTGGAGTTAGTATTTATTCATTTTAATATGCTGACTCCCTAAATTGTTACATTCATAACAAATTTTAAATATAGATAAAACTGTAATTTCAAAAGTTCTGTGTTTCCATTATTAATGATTTTTCACATACAGCATATTCTTGCACTCATATATCCTAACTGCAAATCTATGGGCAAGAGAGCTACCTGATTATGCTGAAGAAAGAAAACCTTCTGCCTAAGACTTTCAGAATGGTAATTTTAAGAGAGGTGAGGACAATCTAACTCAAGATGAATCCAATAGAGTTGGTAATAGGTATCCTAAGTTGGATACAACTTAGCAATTGAACAACAGCAACAAGCTTCCTTATTACATTTTTACATTTTATTTTATTTTTTAACTAAGTAGGGGGAGAGAAGGGAAATTAAAACTAAATTCTTTTTACATTAAGTCTTGTAAAACGAATTACTGGGGTTGGGAAGGGAAAAAAATAGTGTTACCATTTCGAGATCTGTTAATCTCAAAAGAAAAAAGTACACATTCAAACCATTCATTGATTTAAATCCATAGATTTAATGATAATAATAGGATTCAGGTGGAAGAAAGATGAATAACAAATCTGTTAGGTGTAAAAGAAACAAGTCTGTCCTTGTTCATGCATGGCCCCATGCCTATGTGTATATGTCCACAAACACACACATATACTATGTAAGAAAATTTTATCTTCTCTACCATTATAACTCCTTGAAATGTTTTGTCCCAAATATCCTGCCACATTTTTCTCCACAATCTTGCTTCTACCACTGTTTCAGCACCAAATGCCAAGTCTTATTAAAATATTGGGATGGCAGTAAGGTAGAAAATCAGAGTGTGTAAGAGGAAACATTCTCCCAACAAGGAATAATTTAAAAATTTAAATTTTTTTTAGTAGGATAACACAATTTTTCTGTTTTTCTTTTCAAATGTTATTTTGCTAAGTCACTTCAGTCGTGTCCGACTCTGTGCAACCCCATAGACAGCAGCCCACCTGGCTCCGCTGTCCTTGGGATTCTCCAGGCAAGAACACTGGAGTGGGTTGTCATTTCCTTCTCCAGAATGTTATTCTAAAAAAGTGTTATTTTAATAGCAAACATTTCAGCCCAAATGTTTCTTAAAATATGGTTCAACTTTAAAACAAAATCACTATTTTATAAAAACAATAATGAGCAAAAGAAATTGGTTTTTTAGTCTTACCATATTATAAGTTGTTTGTATTTACCGGGCTTCCCTTATAGCTCGGAAGGTAAAGAATCCGTCTGCAATGTAGTAGACCTGGGTTCAGTTCCCAGGACAGGAAGATCTCCTGGAGAAGGGAATGGCAACCCACTCCAGTGTTCTTGCTCGGAGAATCCCATGGACAGAGGAGCCTGGTGGGCTACAGTCCATGGGGTTGCAAAGAGACAGACACGATTGAGTGACTAACACACACTTATATTTACTAGATCATAAAAGAGTGATTAAGAGTGGATTCAACCTGTACAGATTCAAAAGCTACTTTGTTTTATTAATCAGTAACATACATAACATTTCTGTGCCTCAGTCTCCTAATCCATAAAATGAACATAATATCTCATGTAAAGTGCTTAAAAGATGACATTTATATTGGTTCCCAAAAAACCCCACTTATTATTATCCACTCTATGCAACTTATTTTCTTAGTATTTTAGCAGTTTCACATTAAATGACTTTTCCTTTTTGTTGTTAAACTATCTTTTCCTTTTGGTGGTCAGTGAAAGTAAGAATGGAAAAGTATTGGTTTTCAGTGAATGCTTAATTATCATGTTACTCATAAGGACTTTAGGGAGCTAATAAATATGAAAAGACAAGACAGCATTAATACATCTTCTAGGAATCCTGACTTATGTCATAATATTTTAAGCTAGATACACTCATTTTCTAAATAACGCAGTGAGGAAAGCTTCTCATTGGAACGGGTCTTTAAATGAGCAGCATCCTTACACGACTGGAGATAACCGTTTTTTTTCTAGACTGAATCTGTTCAAATGTATGTGAGGCTCAGTTTCACTCTCTATTCACTTTTTGATCACAGAGCACAAGCTGTAGTTCAGAGAGGAAGTTGTTTTAGGCTTTGTTGTCAGTTAGAACAAAGAATTAGAAGCTTACATGTTTCAGGTCTAATGCAACAAAGAAAATTATTCCATTGGGAGTAACAGGGTATTGGAAGGTCCACACCAGCAGTATGATGTAGAAAATAAAGATGCTTATCAAGATAACTTAAAGGAAAAGAAAGAAGGAAGAAAAAGAGGGAAAATGGAAGGAAAGAAGGAAGGAAGGAGGAAAGGGAAGGAGTGAGGAAGGAGGGAAGGAAAGGAGGGAGGTAGGGAGGAGGGAAGGAAAAGAAGGGAAGGAAGAAGGAGAAAGAGAGCAAGAATATTCTATTATTTTCTAGGTTTCTGACCTTGATCATGACCCAAACTCCCACAACACAATTTAGGTAAATTATTGATAGAGTTCTTTAGAAAGTGCTTTTTAGTCTGACTTATTCTCATAATTGACTCAATTCTCAATTTACTACTTCACTTTGGTGGTGGGGACGTGGCCAAAGAGGATTTTTGGCAACCATCCATTCCCCTGTTGACCTCTTCCTAATCAGGTTAACCACAGATGGAAAGAGTTGATTTAAACTATATTTTTATTTGGTCCTTGGTGAAACTGGAAAAAAAACAGGTTTAATAGCCGTACCTTTGGATTGGATACAAATGAGTGCTTCATATGATTATTTCAAGAGTCTGCTTTTCTAATAGGAATTAAGATGAGCAATGCTATAATGATCATATCAATAAGTACATTTCATAAAATTTTAGTTTTTCTTGTAATTACCTTTCAGCCAAATAAAGTATAGTCTATATACATGAATTTTAAAGTAAGATTTGTATAATTTTTAAAAATAAAAGCATATATTCTGACAAATGATCTTTAGAGATTAGTAATTCTGTTTTTGATTCTGCATTTTCAATATGTGACAGAATTAAAACTTGCAAATATTAATAAACACACTTTTAATTCATTATATGTTTGCCATGGGAAAATTTTTCTGTATACTAAATATATATGTGGGGGAACTTCAACTTAAACTATTCTCAGGGAGATACCTATTTATGCACAGATTAACTTGCTGATCAACAGTGACACAAAGAATACGTAAGAACTGGTTTATCATTTTAGGAGTGGGGTATAGAAGAGATGAATTTAGAATTACCAATTTGAACACCAAGTAAAACTGACATTTTAAGAAAGTAAAATATCAAGCTAATTTTTTAAGTGCATGAAATCTTTATGACATAAAATCCCTTGCACTATCCCAGTGTGATACATTAATATGTTGATTTTCCTTCATTTTTTTGTGACTTTTGCCAAAAGAGAAATAGGGCCAAGTAAACGCTGCTAGAAGCCAACAAATTCAGCTGTAAACCCTGATGAACATCTCAATCAAAGGGAAATCACATCCGGACTATAGTGCTGAGAAGGAAAATAATCTTGTGGCCTAACAGCCTCCCTTCTCTGCCCATCCCCCATTGTCTCAGCAGGGTGGAACTTAAACAAAAGGAATAGAGCCAATAGGTCTGTAAAAGCATGTTCTTTGTACATAGTCAAGCTCTCTAGAGGGCAGTGTATTAAATTGCAGATATTATCTAGCTAAACTCCAAATCATAAAAGCATGAAATTAGTAATTGACTCAATTTGCCTCATTTATTAGGAGCTCAGACCTCTGCTTGAATTAATATTGCCCAATGGAATTTCAAGTGGTGGTGACATGGCGTATCATGACAGAGATTAGGGCCTGCTTCTATTACTGCATTTTAAACGTCCCGCATCCTCCAATTAGGTTAGCTCTAATCTAACATGCATGCTGTTGGCACTTTTATTGTCAATAAGATGCAGCATCAGTTGTTTATAACATCGTGTTCAGTTTAGCCAGCGAGGGATTCATTCTACCTTAATTTGGCATGATCTCTACAGTTACTTTTGCATCTTCTCTCATAGGGGTTTATGTATTATAGTCTCTGTTGGTTTCAATAATATGCATCAATTAAAGATGGAAGTTAGTTATCTATACCTATGTAATAGAAAAATTACTAATAACATACTGAGTTTCATTCTAAATGCACATAGCATAGCCAAATATAATTATATACTTTTTAATATTATATTTTTCTATTAATGATGACTGGTATGTTCCTAGACATGTGCATTAAATTTACAATATTATTTAAATAACATCTCTTTTGTAAAGACTTGTAATATTCTTATGTTATATTATTATCTCTGAGAATTAAGAAATTTAATTTATAGCAGAACATTAGTACTTTCATGAGCATTATGAAAATGAGTCACAGGAAATTAGGTACTGCTTTCTGTTATTAAATAACTGAAAAATATTTTTGGTCAAAATCATGCCTGACAAAATCCAAATAAAGCAAGGTACCAGAACCTACCTTGAATTTGACCTGAGTCTTGAAAGAAATAACATGAATTTTTAAAGCAGTGGCAATTCCTCAGAAGTTTAATCTATAGGAAACAGCCCTGAAGATAAATTCTCTACATTCTGTAACTTGGAGTTTTATAAATTTCACCATTGGCCAATGCATACTATACAGAAAACCATTTAAATAGGTGCTTTGGCTTTAAATTACTTGGAACCATTTGATTCATGAAGATACAATACGTCTTTGCCATTGTGGAATTAAAGGAAAGAAAACAATGCCAAAATATATAGGCACATGAAATATCACAATCTGAATCTGCTTCAGATGCTTGTCATAAACTCAGTGATATTTTTTCATGGTCAGTATATAGCAAAAGTGCATCTTCAAAAAATGAAAAGGTTTAAAAGGTTCTGCCCAAAAATTGTATTAAGAGAAGGGAAGTAATTGTCACAAATGTCCTTGTTGGTAAGATATTTCAGACAGAATTAACGACCACACGGAGTTAATGGCCCTAGGACCACAAGCTCTTCCAGTTGATCATTAATCCTCAGGAAATACTGGCATCGTATATGTTATTGTTGAAACTATATATAACCAAGAGTTCCACTTTGTTCTTTCATTTCTACTTGAGTTATATCCCACCTGTTGAGTTCAAGTTGAATATCCAATGGAAAGAGTTCTGAAGGACATTAGCTATTACTAGCAATAGTTACTAAATTGATTATGTCCCCCTAGAGAGAAATGAACTGCTCTAATTTCTATGTAAATATAAATTACCTTCATTTTACAATTTTCCTANTATTGCTCCTATTTTTGTCCCTTCATTCTATTACTCTGTTGATCCACCTCATCAATTTTATTTTCTTATTCTTCTGGTATCATCTAGATTCCAATATAATCTATTCATTGCGAGTTAGAATTCTACCTTCTTTTCATATATTCTTTTCTTTGTATCATTCTTGCTTTTATGTCCTTCCGTTCTCACAACCATTCCATGCATTTTCAAACTTTTTTTTCTAGCAGAATGTTTAACAAAGCAAAAGGGTCCAAACTGTCTCTGGATTATAGTAAAAGTGTCTATCTTCTCTGGAACCAAACTACACTTTTGAGTCTTGACAGAATACAGATATCCCTGTGGTTGGATCCTTGAAGAACTGTAAGCTAAGTGCAGGTAATGAATCTGACTTTGCTTCTTTTGTGTGCGTGTGTGTTTTTTTTTTTTTTTNNNNGTGTGTTTTTTTTTTTTTTTTAACCTGTCTTAAACTCTGTTTTTAAATGGCTTGATCTCCTCTTATATTGGGTCATTGTAGGCGATCAGAATATCTGGTATAAGTTGAGCCTGGTAGTTTAAGTTAAGAGAGAGGAATTAGAGAAGAGACAAGATGATAAACGTAAAGAAACCCAGACTTAGAGTCTTACAAGCTGAATATGAATCCCCATTCTACCACTGGCTGATCTTGGCCAAGTCACTTAAACTTATAGGAACTCAGTTTCCTTATTTAAGAAAAAAGAGGAACATGTTTTTATTTAGATAGATTGAATTAAATAAATGTGATCATAAGTTGGAAGTCACATTCTTTGCTGTGTAGTACATAATAAATGCTCAATAAATGTTAAAAAGTCTTTAAATTAAATCTGGTCAAATCTATTTAATTAGTATTTTTGGCCAAGTAGCTATTCTGGGCATTTCATCTCACATAAAGTCAGACTGTAATATTTGGTGAAAAAAACAGATCAGAGAAATCAACATTAGCAATAAAACTCACGCATGCATTTTCAATAGGCATAATATACGTTTAAGTTTATATCTATGTTTTGTTTAGATAAGTGTATGTACTAAATCATTTGTTGTCTAAAAAATGTAGCATATACCTTTCAAATTCTTGAGAAACTTGTAAGTTGTTGACCTAGTGATTCTTATTCTCTTGTAAATGTTAAATATCTACATTTCATAAGTAATAAATTGAGATAAACAGCAATGCTAGGTTTTCTTAAATTACTTAAATATTAAATCTGGATATTTTGTTGCTTGGATATTATTTTGTTAAATGAATAAAAAGAATTCTAATGAGCATTAATTTTTAGAGCTCCTTCTAATGCAGCATTATGAAATGGAAGAAAATATAGATTCACTTGTTAGTATACCTAGTAAATATACCATTATCAATACAACTTCTGTTATATTTTAACACTGCACAGAAAAGTCTTATCTAAAAATGATGTGTATGCACTAAGTCGTGACTTCAGTCGTGTCTGACTCTATGTGACCCTATGGACTGTGCACGCCAGGCTCCTCTGTCCATGGGATTCTCCAGGCAAGTATACTGAAGTGGGTTGCCATGCCCTCCTAGGCATGCCTTTCCAGGCAAGAGTACTGGAATGGGCTGCCTTTTCCTTCTCCAGGGGATCTTCCCAACCCAGGGATTGAACTTGTGTCTCATTATATTTCCTGCATTGGCAGGCAGGTTCTTTACGACTAGCGCCACCTGGGAAGTCCTCTACAAATTATATTTGATATTACCTGGTGGCTCAGATGGTAAAGTGTCTGCCTGCAATGAGGGAGACCCGGGTTCAATCCCTGGGTTGGGAAGATCCTCTGAAGAAGGAAAAGGCAGCCCACTCCAGTACTCTTGCCTGGAAAATCCCATGGACTGAGGAGCCTGGTAGGCTATAGTCCATGGGGTCGCAGAATCGGACACGACTGAGCGACATCTGAAAATCCACGAAAAATCCATGTACAATCACAAAATAAATATATGTAAATTAACAAGCTTCCTCACAGTTGTTTCATTTTATTTCATAGTATGTCTTTACTTAGAAAAAAACGTACTTTTGTAAAATTTGACAAGCATATCTTAAAAGTCATACGGAGAGTCAAGGCACCCAGGATAGCCAAACCTTCCTGAAAAAGAAAAAGTTGTAGGACACACTTGCCAGTGAGAAAACTTACTACAAATTTACACTAATCAAGACAGTGTACTTTTGTATCACAGATGTAATAGACATTTTCCAGAAGACATACAATGTCCAAGTAAATGAAAAAAGGTAGTCAACATCACCTAATCATCAGGGATTTAAAACTACAATGAGATATTACTTCACACAGGCTAAAATGGCTGTTATCAAAAAGATAAGCGATCAGTGCTGTTGAGGATGTGGAGGAAAGGAAACCCTTGTGCCCTGTTGAAAGGAATGTGCTATGTGCTTACTTGCTCAGTTGTGTCCGACTCTTTTGAGACTCCATGGACTGTAGTCTGCCAGGCACCTCTGTCCATGGGGATACTATAGCCAAGAATACTGGAGTGGGTTGTCATGCCTTCCTCCAGGGACCTTTCCAACCCAGGGAATGAACCCAGGTCTTCCGCACTGCAAGCAGATTTTTTACTGTCTGAGCCAACAGGCGGTAAGTTGGTGCAACTTCTGCCATTTGCAAAAACATGAGTAGGCCTTGAGCCCATTGTATTAAGAGAAATAAGTCCGACAAAGAGGACAAATACTGTCTACACGATGTTATCATGTATATATGGGCAATCTAAAAGAGTCAAACTCATAAAAACAGAGTGGAATGGTTGTTTTCAAGGGTAGGAGTGGAGGAAATGTGGAGATGGCCAAAGGGTACAAATTTCCAGTGAGGAGATGAATCAGTTTTGGGAATCTAATATATTAATACAACATGGAGATTACAGTGAAAAATATCGTATTATGTGCTTGAAAGTTGCTGAGAGAGTAGCACAACAATTTTTTCGTGTTCATATCACACACACAAAAATGTAATTATGTGAGGTGATGAATGTGTTCATTAAGCTTATTGTGGCAATCATATAGCAATATATATATATGTATATCAAATCATCACGTTATATACCTTAAACTTATACAATGTTAGAAGAAAACTGTATCTCAATAAATCAGGAAAAATGATTGGATCATAGCAAAAAAGAATGTATTACTAGTGTTAAAATAAACATATAGATAAATGGAAAATATCTGAGAGTACAGAGAACATTTATATCTGCAATAAACTGATTTTCAATAATAGTGTAATGCTACTTAATTGGAAAAGAGTTTTAACAAATGATGCTGAACAACTCATAGTCAATACACAAAGAAACAAAATTGAATATTTACTTCATTTACTTCATACCATATACAAAACCTGACTTGAAATGGATCAAAGACCTAAACATAAAAGATAAAATATATATAGAAAACATAAGGGGAAATTTTAGTGATCTTGGGTTTGGTAGCTTCTTAGATATGATCCCAAACCAAAAGCAATAATAATAAAAAATATATAAACTGATCTTTATCAAAATTAAAATCTTTGTACCTTAAAGGATATCTTCAAAAAATGAAGAGACAACCCACAGGATGGGAGAAAATTTTTTGTAAATCATGAATCTATGAGACATATATCAAATGTAAGAGGATTTATATTATTAATAAAAATCAGAACACCCAGTTATGAAATGTGCAGAGGACCGGAACAGATATATCTTCAAGGAATATAAACAAATGACCAATAAGCACATGAAAAGATATTTAACATCCTAACCATCAGGGATGGTTATGAAGACAAATGAAAACCCTAAGGAGACACCACTTCATGCTTACTGGGATGGCTATAATAAAACTGTGGTTGAAGATCTGAAGAAATGGAACCCTCATACACAGAGGGTAGAAACATAAAGTGGTGTAGCCACTTTGGAAGAGAGTTTGATCTTTTCTCAAAAGATTAAACACAGAGTCATCATCTGAGCCAGCAATTCTAACTTACCATAATGTGCATAGAAGTAATTTTTGTGATAGCTAAAATGTGGAAACAACCCATGAAAGTGTGTATGTTCAGTCGCTCAGTTGTGTCTGATTCTTTACCACTCTGTGGACTGTAGCCCACCAGGTTCCTTTGTCTATGGGATTTTCCAGGAAAGAATACTGGAGTGGGTTGCCATTTCCTACTCCAGAGGATCTTCCCAGCCCAGGGATGCAACCTGCTTCTCTCCTGCATCTTCTGCATTGGCAGGCAGATTCTTGACCACTGAGTCACCTGGGAAGCCCCGACAACAACCCAAATGCCCATAAATTGGTGACTAGATTCACACAATGTGGTATATCTATACAATAGGATATTATTGTATTAGGCAAAAAAAAAAAAAAGAATGAAATATTGTGTTACAGCATGGATGACTCCTGAAAAATTACTCTAAGTGAAAGAATCCAGTCATAAAGGATGGCATATTATGTGAATCTTGAAATGCCTTAGACTAGGCAAATGTATATATGCTGAGAGAGTAGATTAATGGTCACTCAGGGCTGGGGAGAGAGTGAATTGGGGGGGGTGTTATAATGAAAATAATCTAAAATTGATTGGGGTGTCATTTGCACTGCTCTGCGAATATACTAAAAAGAAACTGAACTGTACCCTTTAAACTGGTGGATTTTATAGTATGTGAATTATATGTCAAAGTTGCTATAAAGAAAAAAAGCAGAACTTTAATGACATTGTTAAATTCACTTCCAAAATTGCCTGCTTCAAGTTATTTATTGATGTAAATTTTAAATAAATTTATTTTATTTTTTTAACTTTTATGTAATTGTTAAAGGTCACATTCCACTTACAATTATTACAAAATATTGGCTATATTCCTCGTGTTGTACAATACATCCTTGTAGCCTATCTTACATCCAATAGTTTGTATTTCTGTCTCTCACCCCTATATTCCCTATTCCCCATCATGGATAACCATGGATAACTAGCTTTTTCTCTGTATCTATGAGTCTCTTTTTTGTTGTCCTCATTAGTTTGTTGTATTCTTTGGATTTCACATATGCTTGAAATCTTACGGCATTTGCTTTTTTCTGACTTATTTCACTGGAGCATAATGTCCAAGTCCATCCGTGTTGCTGCAAATGTCAACATTTTGTTNTCCTATTTTCTCCTCGACCTTAGTTTCCAAGCGTTGTTTTCAGGAATCTCATCAAACTAGAAAGCAGTGAGTTTTCACTCAATAAAAAATATTAGGTAAATAATAAACAAAATACATGAGAGGATGAAGACCTTAAAACATGGATGCATATTTATGTAAAACAAATTAACTGGAAGAAGTTGTTCACTTTTCCAGTATAGCGGAAAAAAAAACAAACCAGAAACCTAAAAGAGATCTCAGAACTCCGAAATGCCATTCAAAGCTTTTACTTGGGTTCAGTTCAGTTCAGTCACTCAGTCGTGTCCGACTCTTTGCGACCCCATGAATCACAGCACGCCAGGCCTCCCTGTCCATCACCATCTCCCGGGGTTCACTCAGACTCATGTCCATCAAGTCAGTGATACCATCCAGCCATCTCATCCTCTGTCGTCCCCTTCTCCTCCTGCCCCCAATCCCTCCCAGCATCAGAGTCTTTTCCAATGAGTCAACTCTTTGCGTGAGGTGGCCAGAGTACTGGAGTTTCAACTTTAGCATCATTCCTTCCAAAGAAATCCCAGGGCTGATGTCCTTCAGAATGGACTGGTTGGATCTCCCTGCAGTCCAAGGGACTCTCAAGAGTCTTCTCTAACACCACAGTTCAAAAGCATCAACTCTTCAGCGCTCAGCCTTCTTCACAGTCCAACTCTCACATCCACACATGACCACAGGAAAAACGATAGCCTTGACTAGACGGACCTTAGTGGGCAAAGTAATGGTCTCTGCTTTTCAATATGCTATCTAGGTTGGTGATTACTTGGGTAATTTCCCTTAAAAATTGCAAGGGCATATTTGGCGTATTTGTGTGGGGAACCTCAATAGGGTGAAAACATTTTTTCCACTATTGATTATAAGCCAACAGTTCCTCTTCTGAAAATTAGTCAAGCATCTGGTTACCTTTTTTTTTTTTAAGACATGGACAACTCCTTTTTTTTTCAGAATCTTGATAATATTCTCTATAATGTTATTTTCATTTTTAAAGTCTGAAAAATTGATTTCTCTGGCTATTCATTTTGATTTTGTGAGCAATATCATTTCCACCTGGCAACAGAGAGCTAAACTGAGATACTTAGAAGAATCCATAGCATTTATTTATTTTTAAAAGACACTCAAGTACTTTCATATAAACCTCAGGTTGTTAAGAGCACTCTTGATATTCTTTCTTTCAAATAAAAAAGATGACAATATGTATTTTGACAGGAAAATATAGGGGGAAAAGTGCTTTGTTTCATGTAAAATAAGTTATTCATTCTGATACTGACCATAAATCGGAAGCTTAAAGTAACTTTTATTACATTTCAATTACTCATTACCCATCTCCACCCCCCAAATACGCTTATAATGTAAACTAGAAACCTAAATCAGGGTCTTGAAGGTGTACTCTTACTTTCTGGAGCTAAGTCACCTACTTTATTTAGGTTTGGATTTTTAATCACTTTCCCAATGTCATTAATTTTTTAACATAGCTTGAAAATTAACCATAGGAATCACCAAGAATATTTTCAGGGTCATGAACAAATCAAACTTGCAAGTTCATATTCAAATGGAAGAATGCTGGGACTTGGAACCTTGGGCTTTGAGTGGATGCAAGAAATACGTTTGAGAATTCACTGAAGAATTTACTAGGATAACTTAGAAATATAATCTGGTCTTTGTTCAACATATTCATTACTGTACATATACTTATTCTCTGATGAGGATATATTATTATTATCTGAAATTTACAGATTATTTTCCAATCTTTACAAAGTACTATCTTTAGAAAGATACTAAGTTTGGTCCTAGTTCTATGTGACAAACACTTCACATCAAACAAGGCATGCTATATACATGATTCAATTTAACTGCAGTATTTGGCAATGTAGAAGATTCTTCAAGTGCTTGGTGAAAATCTAGTCATGTTATAGTTTTCCTCTTATTAGAAGTTTAATAAAAAATTTTAAAGAAATATGAGGTTACTTGTCTTGCCTTTTAAATGAAACTGTTTGCTGCTTGTTTAGTATTATCTTCAATTCTAAATAGTCTTAAAGAATACTTTACAATCTATTACATTTTTTTTGGCATCACACCAAGTTTATACAGCTTTCTATAAAATCATTTTATTATTCACACCAATAAATACAGAAAAATACCCTAATTTTCTACAATTTATTGGTAACGTTTTTAGACATTATAAAAAAATTTAACCATCTACCCTCCCACAAGATCAATTAGAATTTTCAAAAATAATATGTTCACTCTGACTCTTCACTGATTTCTCCCCATAAAGTTTTCATTTAAAATGTTTGTTATAAAGCAATCCATAAAGGACAGTGCATTTAAAACTGGTGAGGAAACTAAATATCTATATGGTTACTTGCCAAAACTGTTGCTTTACATAGGGCTTCTTTGTGTGAGATTGACTAGAATACTTTAACCCTTATTTATTCCTGCACTGCTTACTCCCCCTTCTGGTATTTGGCTTCACTTTCAAGTTTGCATAGAAGCATTTACCTAGGAATGTCATTTCCAAAATGAATAGCAAATGAAGCTATCTGGAAAAGTAACTGTGTTATTCAGTAGCAAGGGTGAACACTGAATTTATATTCTGATTGAATTATTTGGTATAATTTGGTTTTCAACAATAGCATAAGGTACAGCCACTAATAACTTTTCATTCAGGTTCAACACGATGTCCACATATTTTCATAGTTTGGTGTGAAATTCCTCTTAGCAACAAGATTTATTAAACTAAACATATTTTGGTTTACTTTCATGTATTAACTTTTCTAAACATTCCCCCATATTCTCAGATGAATCATTCATTAAACAGCTTGCACGGTGGGAAAGGACATGTGACTCAATGAAAGTTAATATAGAGACCCTATATGATTCCTGCTCTGGGCCAGGGGCAGGGGGTCAGGGTTGTTCTGTTGTTCTGTTGTATACATAAGGTTACTAATTGTTACAAAATGTCACCATTCATGTTACATGTGAACTTGATTACCAGCCATTCTGGGTAATATTTTCAGTAGACATACTGAAAACTTAGAGATTAAATGGAAAACACCAGACATTGCCATGTCATTTTCATGATTCAGAGAAAGTTCCACACTGCATCATATGGTTAAAATAAGCAAACTATCACACAAAAGTTATGTTAGTGGATGAAATGTACATTTATATGCTTATATGAAAATGTTATTTAATCCGTAAAGTGTTTTTTATTTTTGTAAAATAGTACTGNAACTTAGAGATTAAATGGAAAACATCAGACATTGCCATGTCATTTTCATGATTCAGAGAAAGTTCCACACTTTGCATCATATGGTTAAAATAAGCAAACTATCACACAAAAGTTATGTTAGTGGATGAAATGTACATTTATATGCTTATGTGAAAATGTTATTTAATCCGTAAAGTGTTTTTTATTTTTGTAAAATAGTACTGGTCCAACATTGTGGGGTATTGGTAGATAACCTCTCAAATATCATGTAGGTAGCCCTCAGTTCAATATAGTTCCATGTTTCATCTACCTACATAATATCTGTTTTACTTATCTGTCAAACTGACTAATTGAATTTTAAAATTTCTGCTCTGTTCTTTCAAATTTTATGAAGCGATTCTTTAGTTAAATATCTGACTCACTGTCAGTTAAATTCTATGTGAATTCCTAATCAAAACACCATGGAAAATACTATACTTTGACCCTGATAAAAGTCTAAGAGCTTAAATTTAGTGGCAGACAAGACACTCTGTGCCCACCTCTCTCTTGTCCAATTTAAGATAGTCACTAATCTGTCACATCTGAGTTCAACTTGCATCTATATCACAGTCAAATAGTGCCTTCATTTGCATCACCAGTGTAAGTATGTAATTTAAAACATGTCTGTAAAGAGAGTTTTGGAGGCATGTGGTTTGGAAACACCAATGTTTTAAGTGCTAAGAGAACAAATTTAATTTAAAATATGATTGAATTTAAAGACTACTGATGTTTTGACAATTACAGTGATAAAATGTGATTAAAGGACAAAATTTTAAAATAAATCAGAAGTCTCTTGTGAGGCCAAGTAATAATTTTCTCCAAGAGTAAATTAGGAAAGAAAGCTTGTGGAAAATAGAGGAAACAACTGTTACGTGGAATGTCAAACAAAGACAACAGGATAAAAAGAGATGGATTATCAGTGTTCTGTATCAGTCATTCACAACATGTCGTCTGAGGAGTGCTGAGAATTGTTGCATAGACCCAAGAACACGTATGCACAACGCTGACTCTCAACCAATGAACCATGTATTTTCAACATATATATTACTGTTTTGCATCTATATGTTACATAATTAGATACCAATTCATATTAAGGTATGTCTGGGGAATTCCTTGGTGATCCATGGTTAGGACTTGGTGCTTCCATTGTCAGGGCCCAGGTTCAATTCCTGGTCAGAGAGATATAGGTCCTGCAAGTTACATCATGGTGTGGCCAAACAAATATATAAACTTAAAAACATGTCTGCCTTTGAAGCATCTTGTTGTTTCCTGTAAAGTACTGTTATTATAAGAAATTAAAAAGGATTCCTCATACAGAGTGAAGATGGAGCATTATGGAAGATGAGAAAATGAAAACACATCTTTGCTGCCTTTAAGCTATGCACTATTTTTGCTTTTGGAATGTTATTATTTAGCCAACTGAAACAGATTATTACCATCCCACAAAACACTTGAAGGGCCACCAGTAGGTGAGGAAGAGAGGCCAAAAATATGTCTAAGAATAGATGGTTCCAAAGACTAAGTAAAATAAGCACATTTCCACCAATAGATTTTGTAGGGATTTAGAAACTAAAATTTACAATGAAGCTCATAAAAAGCAAATGCAATATCAAGATGTCTCCTGGGACGCTACAATAGGACCTGTCAGAGAAGAATAAGTAAAAATAAATTACAAAGCCTTTGAGAAACAGGAGCTCAGTAACCAGATCACTGGCATTACAATTGTTCCGGTTCCTCCACTTACTAGGTAACAGACCCTGGACAAGTTTCGTTTTTCATCTGTAAGTCCAAGTTTAAAATAACGCCTATTTTGTTAAGATTAAATTAGTGAATCCATGGGACTTTACAAGATTATGACAGTTTCTGGCCAACTGTCCACCAAACCATTTTCCTTTTGCAAGGAATAAAATACTAAAAGAATTTTTTAGAAAAAGGAAAGGATTGAAAGGCTTAAAAAGTAGTTTAAAAATGTGTGCCTTCAGTTTTAATTATGTTAAAAGAGACAATTTATTACAGTTTATTTTATTCTTCAATATTGCTGTGATTTATTGTCTTTCAAATAATTAAAATTAGATAAAATTTCCCTTTTGCTCTATGATTATGAAAAGGTTAATCTATAAAGGCAATGCCAAAGAATGCTCAGACTACCTCACAATTCCACTAATCTCACATGCTACTAAAGTAACGCTTAAAATTCTCCAAGCCAACTTCAGCAGTACATGAACTGTGAACTTCCAGATGTTCAAGCTGGTTTTAGAAAAAGCAGAGGAACCAGAGATCAAATTGCCAACATCCTCTGGATCATCGAAAAAGCAAGAGACCAGAAAAACATCTATTTTTGCTTTATTGACTATGCAAAAACCTTTGACTGTGTGGGTCACAATAAACTGTGGAAAATTCTGAAAGACTTGGGTATACCAGAACACCTGACCTGCCTCTTGAGAAACCTGTATGCAGGTCAGGAAGCAACAGTTAGAACTGGACATGGAACAACAGACTGGTTCCAAATAGGAAAAGGAGTACATCAAGGCTGTATATTGTCACCCTGCTTATTTAACTTCTATGCAGAGTACATCATGAGAAACGCTGGGCTGGAAAAAGCACAAGCTGGAATCAAGATTGCTGGGAGAAATACCAATAACTTCAGATATGCAGATGACACCACCTTACGGCAGAAAGTCAAGAGGAACTAAGATGCCTCTTGATCAAAGTGAAAGAAGAGAGTGAAAAAATTGGTTTAAAGCTCAACATTCAGAAACTGAAGATCATGGCATCAGGTCCCATCACTTCATGGGAAATAGATGGGGAAACAGTGGAAACAGTGGCTGACTTTATTTTGGGGGGCTCCAAAATCACTGCAGATGGTGACTGCAGCCATGAAATTAAAAGACACTTACTCCTTGGAAGGAAAGTTATGACCAACCTAGACACCTTATTAAAAAGCACAGACATTACTTTGCCAATAAAGGTTCCTTTAGTCAAGTCTATGGTTTTTCCAGTGGTTATATATGGATATAAGAGTTGGACTATAAAGAAAGCTGAGTGCCAAAGAACTGATGCTTTTGAACTGTGGTGTTGGAAGACTCTTGAGAGTCCCGTGGACTGCAAGGAGATCCATCTTGTCCTTCCTAAAGGAGATCAGTCCTCGGTGTTCATTGGTAGGACTGATGTTGATGCTGAAACTCCAATACTTTGGCCACCTGATGTGAAGAGCTGACACATTTGAAAAGACCCTGACACTGGGAAAGATTGAGGGTAGGAGGAGAAGGGAATGACAGAAGATGAGATGGTTGGATGGCATCACCGACTCAATGGACATGGGTTTGGGTGGACTCCGGGAGTTGGTGATGGACAGGGAGGTCTGGAGTGGTGTGGTTCATGGGGTTGCAAAGAGTTGGACATGACTGAGCAACTGAACTGAACTGAACTGATGCAGGAAAGACTCTTCTAGAAATAAAAATTGTGAATTTTGTTAATAGAATCATCAAAATTAAAAAGAAAAATGTTACTGGGTGTTATTAATATTTGTCTCTTATCTGATCAAGAGAACCTTAACATTTCTTGTATTGGCATAACCTATTCTAAATTCATATACTCCAATACTTTGGCCACCTGATGTGAAGAGACGACTCATTGGAAAAGTCCTTGATGCTGGGAAAAACTGAAGGTGAAAAGAGAAGGAGGTGACAGAAGATGAGATAACTAGATACCGTTACCGACTCAATGGACATGAATTTGAGCAAACTCTTGGAGATAGTGAAGGACAGGGAAGTCTACAATGGTGCAGTCCATGGGGTCGCAGAGTCAGACGTGACCTAGTGACTGAACAAAAACAGTATTCTAAATTCATAGGACAATTTTGGTATATTCTTACTCCTTGAGTTTATCATACCCTCCTCCCTGCAACCTACTCAGAGCTGCAGCTTAACAGATGCAGTGAAAGTTCTTTACAAGATGATATTGTCTCTTGCATTTTGAGCTAGACTGGGAGCCTTTTGGGATAGAGTTGAGGTGAGGACAATGTCTAATTCATCTTTTATTATCTTATTCTTTTTATCCCTAGCACAAGATCTCATTCATGGTTCAAACTTAGTAAGTCTTCATTATTACACTGAAATTTGAAGTCTGGAGTTCAGAAAAAGTCATGCCATGCCTACAGTTTTATCTATAGTTAATAGATGAGATGTTGATTATTTGTGACATGTTGGATTATGGTGTCCATGAAATATGAAAGCAATATTATTGATAAGGTATAAAATATGATGTTTTTTCCTTTACAGTAGAGGGTATGGCTTTGGGTTATACATTAATCATTACATTGAATAATGTGCTGAATATAATTATTACTTTTATGGTATTCTTATTAATATAATGTTACATAGACTGACTTATTTTAATGACTTTATTTTTCAAAGCAATTTTAATGTTTTTCCTCTCTCAGAGCAATCTACTCTGCTAGCAAAACACCTAATCACCTAAAGTAGGTAATAGATTAAGTAATGATTTTTAATAGAATATTGAGCTATGTTGCCCATTAAGTTGCTAGGACTTGGCTCAAGATTTTTCCTCTAGGACTTAGGCACAGGTTAAGTATAACTGGAAAAATAAAGGGAGAAAGGAAGTCCAAGCTTGAGAAATACAAACTTTAGGTTTCAACACAGCTGAACTTGGGTCTCAGCTTATCTTCTGAAGATGAAACAAATAAGCTCTATTTACAGAGGTCCCTCAAGTCTGTAGGCCAAGGTTATGGGAGTTGAGTATGTGTTACGTAACTTGTGAAATACAAACACAGCTTCTATATTAAACAGCTAAATAGATCTTAATAAAACTTTTAGGATAAGAAAAAGTGAAAACATAGAACAATTAGTTTCTTTACCAGTTGATTGTTTTTGCAGTAGTCATCATTAATATAAGACAACATCACTTACATTTATGCCCTTAATATGTGCACATGTATACACATGCATTCATAAATGTGTTACAAAGATTCATGCTCTGTATCACTAATAAAATATAATTAGCATTTTTCTAAATGTTAAAATAAAAAAATCAGCCACAACTGACAAACCAAAGTAGTTTTCCAGTTATTGAGGCGATCTTTAAAAAAAATGTGTTTTCAACAACCAATTTCCACAAAGGAAATCAATCCAGATAAAGATTTTTCTTGAATGGCAGGTAGTGAAATGTGGTCCGTTTTCAGACACAGGAGACTTTGTAGAAATGGGGCCCAATGAAGCAAGTGAGATTTCTGTGAAGACTCCGGAAACTTATCAAGTTTTTGTTTTACAGCTCATTGAGTAAGAAATACAGTTCCTCCAGCAATTTCCGTTACAGCATTTGTTAATGTGTTAGCCATGACTCTTCTGGGGGCTCTTAAGCAAAAGAGAGAAAGGATAGAAGTATAGTCTTTGTTAAGGTTATTTGGAAAGGTTAAGTATCAGATGCTTAACAGTGAAATTGTCAGAGCTTGAATTTAGATGTGATAAAAAGTTCAGTAAGTATATTATTAGAACCAGTTAATTAGCCTTATGATTGAATTGCCAGGTTAGATCCTGTTCATCTCTGCACCTTCTGCCACATGGCTTCCCATTATTGTTGAGGGTCTCATGTACAACCATGTGTTAAGTTGAAAGAAGAAAATAAGTTCTCAGAATCTTGTATCTCTTAATTTTGCTCAATAATGTCTCCAAAAGCATATGTGGTTTGAACTATAAACCACATGCAAAAACATAAACATAATGATTTTCATTCATGCTCTCTATCATGGGTCTATCAATCTAAAGCAAATAACACATATATGAAGAAACACTTTTTTGACAACTAAAGAAAAAGTGATATGCTCAGTGTGTCGTCTTTTCATTTTTTCATTGTTAATAGGAAAAATGGAAATACTTATTCCTGCCAAATATATGTGTTTACCCTTCACATTTTAATGCATTACTCTACATATAAAATCTAACTGATATTAATTGAACTATGCCCAAATTGTTCAAAAGCCTGGGTATATAAGTTCGATTTACATAGATGTTAAGTAATTGAAACTTTCACATTAATATATTTGGATTTAAAAATTCTGGAGTAGTCAGTATATTTTTCTTTCATAGAAGGATTCTTTTTAATAAAAGGACTTTAATCCTATTACAATCACCACCATATTAATGGAAGCAACACATTCATGCCTGTCATAATTTGAGAGGAAATATTCAAGAGAAAATAATGGGCAATTAATCATAAAAG
>SJYQ01000560.1:887150-946358 GCA_006410935.1 Redunca redunca
TAGTAATTTTTCTTGAGTAGTAACTGATGTTACTATAAGTAACTATAAACAAATAAGTGAATATATATTAATGTATATATATGTCAAAGGCAGAACTTCATAGTGAAATGAGAAAAGTTCAGATTGAGAAAAAGACAGATGACAACTTCAATCCTGGCTCACAAAATAAATATGTAATGTCAGCCAAAGTGTCTTATTTCTTTTCTGACTCAGTTATCTTGTTCATAAAATGGAAATAGCAGTAACAGATATTACACTTTCTATGAAAAGTAATGATTATGTGACATTATGGGGTTAATGGAAGGGACTCAATGAAAATAATATACTAAATCCAATGATACCAACACATGTGGGTATTAATAGTCTTTACATGAATTCCTTCTTTAGAAATTGTTTTGCTCAGTCGTGTCCAACTCTTTTGCAACCCCATGGATTATAGCCCTCCAGGCTCTTCTGTCCTTGGGTTTTTTTTCCTGGTCAAGATTACTGGAATGGGTTGCCATGTCCTCCTCCAGGGGATCTTCCTGACCCAGAATCCACATCTCCACATACGTCTCCTGCATTGTAAGTGGACTTTACCACTGAGCCACCGAGGAAGCTCTTTAGAAATTATGTAGTCCTAAATATTCTTAGACATTTGTGTATTTTAGTAAAATCTTATTGGTTTATTAAACATTCTAACTGATCCTTTTAAAACATGAATACTAAATTTACTACAGTGATTCATGGCCTGAACCAGGCGTAGTCCTTATGCATCTAACCAGCTTTGTTTCCTGGAAAGAATCTTCTGCCACTTTCCATTTAGCCCTCTATCTTCTGCCACTTTCCATTCAGCGCTCTTCCAGCTTGTAGATTTAAAGCTGGTGAAAAATGGAAGCCGACCAAATGCTTGTCACCCAGCCAGGCCACAGGGCTCACTCGTATGAAGACTTTAGTTTTTCATCATGTTCAGAAGGGTACTTCTAGTTCCGATCTGACGATGAAGTGAGGTCACTTCTCAAATATGAATCAAATAACCGAATTCTGGCTAAAATTATCTCCTGGTAATTTTCTTTCTTTAAATGATATATTACATTTCTTTTTAAAGAATAAGTTGTGGTCATGCAGTGGCATTTTCTGAAAATCTCCTTTCCCAAAAGTAAAGGAAATGGTAGAGTTAGGCCCTTGAGAAAGCAATTAATCCCCTGGCCACAGAGAAGCAAAATGACAACGTGGATAAATACCTTGTCCTTTAAAGCAAGTTTTAAGTGACTGTGGCCAGTCACAGCAAAAATCGTAATGAGAGGTCTGTGGAGAATGGTTCTTTAGAACAAACCAGCAAAGCATTGGTGGGAATGTAAGAAAATGATAGTGGTCCCAGAGGAATTTCCTTTCTTCCAGGCTTACACTTTGAAGCATTGAATCCTGAACTTTTGAACTCTGTTGGCTTTATCTTGTCCCTTTGGAGAGACTTGCAAGGTACTCTTGTAACACTTGCTATAATTATATTCTTAAAAATTAATGATACAGTGATTGTCAAGGAAAAAATTTGTCTGCTTCAGAATATTCTGCAACTACCAAACACACACAGAGACATATACACACAGACACACATAGATACACAAAGCCCTTCTGATATGATTCGCTCTATCACAGCTTAAGAAATAACAGTCCTCTTTGTAACATATCTCCAAAGCCCACAATAATTTATAATAAAGCTTGCAAGTCATTATCAGAGGCTGAAATGCTCTCTTTATAACTAGGAAGAAGACACAAAGGGAAAGCTAAAAGGGTAGAAATCAAGAGAGAAACCCAGCATGTGGCCAGCCGAGGATATACAATTGAGGCTGAATATATTCTTCAAAAGAATTATTTTTAACAAATCTCCTCTCAGTTTGATATATGATTCAGCATATGTACTGTCTTGGGTTTTGTGGCTCTTTAGTACTTAAAGACAGAGTACATCAGATTCTCTAAAATAATAAAATTAGGTTATTGAAATAATTTACTGGCGCTTAGAGTGTCTCTTGTAAGGAAGATCAGCCTCTCTCAAAGACCTTCTATGTGTATTGCTGTCCAGTTCAATTTCTGGTTTAGGATAATGAGAGAAGCCACAGTTACACAAAAGGGGCCTGGTATTTCAATTAGTCATTAAATATTAAAGCTTCATTGTTTTCCATAAGGAATACTTTTTAACATTTTTCTATATTAACATGTTTATGCATTGATTCTAAAATCTGCAATAGGTAAGGTCAAATTTCCTAGCCGCTTTATTGAATTCTGCTATTTTCACTTATTTTCAAAGCTCACTGAAACAGTTGATAGTCCCAACTTACAAACAGTTAACAGAAATGACTTTCACTCGCTTCAAGTCTTTATTTAATAAATGTTAAGTCTCCAAGTGCTGTAGTATCAAGACACACATTACCTAGATTAAAACATAAATTAATGAAAAGCTATCCATGCTGAAGAGAATAAAACTGAGACTGATTACACAGTTACACAGCTGTCACTAAATTAACTTTTAAAAAGGATTAAATGGAAAATATCAACTCTTGAAAAATGTAAGCCACTGAGACAACATTCTAAAATATAAACCATATTGTAAAAAGAATAACCTGCATAACAACAGAGAATATCACATATTTATCTGGCAGTATCCATCAATCATTGATGAAATTATAATATTTATGATGGTTTTCTGGCAAACAGTGCAAACCTGATGCAAACTTGCATGTAATAGTATACTGTCCTCAATTTTAAAAACTGAAATATTCAAGATATAACCTTCACTGGATGCTAGTAGAACAAGTACACCTTATAAGAAACTTCAAGGAAACACATTAAAAACTTTGAATCAATGCCATAATCACTGACATTTAACTATAATATCAGCTATTTTGTTTCTTGAATTTCACATATATATGTGTGTGTGTGTGTGTGTGTGTAACTCACAATAATGAGAAACAATAACTTAGCTATTGGTTTTATGAAGGTTATAGTTATGTAAATTCCCTAAAAGGGCATGTTGATTAGATCCTTATGAGAGCTCCATAATGTGTTAATATATGTTAATAATACATGTTATTCATATACGTTCAAATTAAAAACTTGTAGGTGGTTGTTGGAATACATAGTTACACTTGATAGAGATTTCATAAATATAAGATATCTACAAAAATTGATCCACAATCTAACAATCTCTGATAGATGCTTAACAAATGGTAGATTTAATGTAACATGTTCACTCTACTTGCTATATGAATGTGTTGGCTGAACACTGCACTTAAGGCACAGCCTTAATAACAAGATGTCACAAGCAAAATTGTGATGCGTAGATGAAAATTTTCCTCTATACATTAAACCTCCTCTTTTTTGGACTCATGATAAATGTACTCAATATTGTTTGAATGTTTACTGTGTCCAGGATATTGTATCTCATTGAATTCTAAAGGAGTCCCGACGTGGAGGCACAGATTGATGGGAAGGGGTGGGGTGTGGTCAAAGGAGTAGCTTGAAATCATGTAGGGCTTCCCTGGTGGCTCAGACGGTAAAGAATCCGCCTGCAATTCAGGAGACCTGGGTTCAGTTCCTGGGTCAGGAAGATCCCCAGAAGGAGGAAATGGCAACCCATTCCGGTATTCTTGTCAGGAGAACCCCAGGGACATAGACGCTGGCAGGTTACAGTCCATGGGGTCACAAAGAGTTGCACACAACTGAGCAATGAAGCATAGCAGAAAAGGACTAGCTGGAAGTCCTGCAGACCCAAAGTGAAAATTTGGGATCTGAACCCAGTCTAATAGCATTGATTAAGCTCTCACCTATTAAACCATAACCTCTTTCATTTTTTTTCTTCCATTCATCAGTTCTAGATTTGCTATTTTTTATGACTCTAACATCAGACACAAAGAGGCATTTTGGTAGACAGATTTAAAGCGTACATGGTCTCAAACTTCGGCTCTGCCACTTACAGGCTTATGACCTTGAAAATCGTACTTAACTATCCTATGACTCAGTTTCTCACTGTAAATCGGCAAAAAAATGAAATAAAAGGTGAACAGGTAAAACTCTGAGCACAGTGCCTGGAACATGTGAGCAGCTCAATAAATATTATATATGCATCATTTATAGCTTTGTGTAAATAAACCATAAGTGTCTGCATTTAAGTCACTTAATGAGTCAAATAAAAAATATGCTTAGTTAAATAAATGTAAAAAATGAGCAAGTAGGAAAATTTATTAATATGGATAGTTCTTCATCAATGACCACAAAGAAATAATGGTGGTGGTAATTTAGTCGCTAAGTCATGTCCAACTCTTTTGGGGCCCCATGGACCATAACCCACCAGACTCCTTTTTCCACGGGTTTCTCCAGGCAAGAATACTAGAGTGGGTTGCCATTTCCTTAACCAGGGAATCTTCCCAACCCAGGAACTGAACCTGGGTCTCCTGCACTGCATGCAGATTCTTTACCGACTGAGGTAAGAGGGAAGCCTAAAAGAATAACAAATATTAAAATAATAATGGTACAGCAACTACCTTTCACATAATGACATCATGGAAGTTTCTTTGCAGACATCTCTAATTCTTATAACAGCAAAGTATTAGTTTTCATCTTTTATAGATATGAAAGAGCAAATGCTGAGAATTTGCCTAAGATTACACGGGAGAAATATCAATAACCTCAGATATGCACATGACACCACCCTTATGGCAGAAAGTGAAGAGGAACTAATAAGCCTCTTGATGAAAGTTAAGAGGAGAGTGAAAAAGTTGGCTTAAAGCTCAACATTCAGAAAACGAAGATCATGGCATCTGGTCCCATCACTTCATGGGAAATAGATGGGGAAACAGTGGAAACAGTGGCAGACTTTATTTTGGGGGGCTCCAAAATCACTGCAGGTGGTGATTGCAGCCATGAAATTAAAAGACGCTTACTCTTTGGAAGGAAAGTTATGACCAACCTAGATAGCATATTGAAAAGCAAAGATATTACTTTGCCAACAAAGGTCCATCTAGTCACGGCTATGGTTTTTTCCAGTGGTCATGTATGGATGTGAGAGATGGACTGTGAAGAAAGCTGAGCACTGAAGAACTGATGCTTTTGAACTGTGGTATTAGAGAAGACTCTTGAGGGTCCCTTGGACTGCAAGGAGATCCAACCAGTCCATCCTAAAGGAGATCAGTCCTGGGTGTTCTTTGGAAGGACTGATGCTGAAGCTGAAATTCTAGTACTTTGGCCACCTCATGTGAAGAGTTGACTCATTGGAAAAGACTCTGATGCTGGGAGAGATTGGGGGCAGGAGGAGAAGGGGATGACAGAGGATGAGATGGCTGGATGGCATCAGTGACTCGATGGACGTGAGTCTGAGTGAACTCCGGGAGTTGGTGACAGACAGGGAGGCCTGGTGTGCTGTGATTCATGGGGTCGCAAAGAGTCGAACATGACTGAGTGACTGAACTGAACTGAAAATCCATTTAGAAAATCAAAGACACTTAGATGTAATATCATAATAATAATTATTTACAAAGTGGCCCATGGAAATATTTCTGATCTTTAAAGAAGAAAACTAGTAACTAGTTGATTTCTAGGTTATTACAACTTGGAAATTATGAACAATAAGTTAATGGTAATAAGTCTGAACAACCTGTTGCCCATTAATTTAGGTCATATTCACTGTTTCAATACCTAGAGCACCAAAAAAAAAAAAAAAAGAAATACTAGAACCTGTGCTATTATACTGGTTTTCCCAGGTGGCTCAATGGTAAAGAACCTGACTGCCAAACAGGTGACATGGGTTCAATCCCTGGGTCAGAAAGGTCCCCTGGAGGAAGAAATGGCAAGCCACACCAGTATTCTTGCCTGGAGAACCCAATGGCCAGAATAGCCTGGGGGCTACAGTCCATGGGGTCACAAAGAGTCAGACAGGACTGAGCAAAGCAACTGAGCATGCATGCACATGCTATTATACAGGGGGGAATAAAGACTCTGAGAGAACAAATAGCTTATATTGGACATCTAATCAAACTGTAAAATTTTACTCAGATGATAACTAGGGCAATGCAAATGGACAGGTGATGGACAGGAAAGCCTGGTGTGCTGCAGTCTATGGCGTTGCAAAGAGTTGGACATGACTGAGCGACTGAACTGATCTGAATGAGGTGGGTGAAATTAAAAAGTCATCAAATAAGTTGGTCAATCATTTAAACCTTAATGGGAATTAAAACCAATGTGATGCCAATCCCAGTACTACCCATTTTTCCCTAATGACCATATATATGAAAAAAATTCCTGGATTCTCAAAATTTTTCTAAAGAATATTCACAAGCTTCTGCAATATTATTCTTTACTATTTAACTTTTTCTTTTATGGGGTAAATTCTCTAATCTGGTATCCACCCTTCAAGTTGAAAGCTAAATCATATTTTCTTTCTATATCCTTTTTGCTGTGAGTGAAGGGACTAGTCCTTTGTCTCTGTATTGAGTTCATTTGGTTCTGGAGGCAAGGAGAGAATAAAACAAATGTGAGAGAATTCAAAACTCATGCTGACATTTTCTTCCTTTTGGCTGTTTTTTTAAAATAATTTCTTTGCTTAAATTTTTAATTTTCCAGTTTTTAAGCCTATCTATTTATAACTTTTGTAGCACATTGATAAATCAGTGGGGGTTTTGAGTTTTGTTTTGTTTTTTGATTTACAGGGTTTTATCTCTAGGGACTACTTAGAAAAACAAATATGAACAGAATAAAAATTATTGGGGCAGTTTTATTGATGCCTGCTACTATACAATCTGCTGCTATATTGTTTATAAACATTTAAGAATTACTAATATGGGAATCTCCTTCATGGATCAAAATCTTGTTGTGGCAAAGGGGCTTGTGTGGCTCAGTGAAACTATGAGCCATGCCATGCAGGGCCACCTTAGACAGACGGATCATAGTGAAGAGGTGTGGCACTATATGAAATGTCTGGTTGGGTAAATCACAAGCAGAAATCAAATTGCTGGGAGAAATATCAACAACCTCAGATGATATGATACCACTCTAATCACAGATAGTGAAGAGAAACTAAAGAGCCTCTTGATAGGTGCAAAAGAGGAGAGTGAAAAAGCTGGCTTAAAACTCACCATTTAACAAACTAAGATTATGACATCTGGTCCCATACTTTATGGCGAATAGAAGTGGAAAAAGAGGAAACGGTGAGTTTTTATTTTCTTGGGCTCTAAAATCACCGTGGCAGCCAAGAAATGAAAAGATGCTTGCTCCTTGGGAAGAAAGTTATGACAAACCCAGACAGTGTAATAAAAAGCAGAGACATCACTTTGCCAACAAATATCCATGTAGTGAAAGTTATGGTGTTTCCAGAGTCATGCATGAATGTATAATGTGTATGGTTTTCTAGAGTCATGTGTAAAGAAGACTGTGCATGGAAGAACTGATGCTTTCGAACTGTGGCACTGAAGACTCTTGAGAACCGCTTGGACTGCAAGGAGATCAAACCAGTCAGTCCTAAAGGAAATAAACCCTGAATATTCATAGGAAGTACTGATGTTGAAGCTGAAGCACCAAAACTTTGATCACATGATGCAAACAGCCCATTATTAGAGAAGACCCTGATGCTGGGAAAGACTGAAGGAAGAGAAGAAGGGTATGGCAGAGGATGAGATGGTTAGAAAGCATCACTGACTCAGTGGACATCAATTTGAGCAAACTCCAGGAGACAGTGGGGGTCAGAGGAGCCTGGCATGCTGCCGTCCACGGAATCGCAAAGAGTCTTACACAACTTAACGACTGAACAACAATAAAATATGGGAGTAGAGATTAAATTTTCAATAATCAAATTTTCCAAATTCTCTATGAGATATCCAAATACAAAAGGGTCTAGGGAAGAAGTTTGTATTCCATAGAAGTTTATTCTTTAGAATTACTCTATATGGTCACAGAGCTTCATAAATTCTAAATTCCTTTGGGGGTAACAGATATACTTTTAATCACATGCACAATTGTGCTTCTATGAGCCTTTTGAAATTTTCCTTTGAAATTATCTGCATTTATTTTATACAAGAACTTTCTATAATGGTTAGTTGAAAATGTAAAATTGATTAAACCAAATATTGTGAAGATGAAATATATAAACTAAGACAATTGATCTAAATAACCATGCTCATAAAACCATGTTTTTACACATTTTATGATCTTACTAGTGCAAATATAAGTTTCAGGGCTAGTTCTAAATAACCTGTGTTAAAGGGGTCAGAACACTTTGTTTTGACCCCAATATACAAATGTTAATATTTAAAACATCAGTCTTATTCTATCCTTTATCTTTCTAGATTAATGTGAGGAAAAACACAGCAACTCGCTTTGTTAACTTGTAAATTGACATCTGGCAGATTAGACAGTGATATCTGGATCTAGGCACCAAAAAGTTTCTGTGAAGCATGCCTGAAAAAAAAAAAAGAAAAATTGTGATATGGGTTCCTTAGCCATCATACATTGGAGAAGGAAATGGCAACCCTCTCCAGTGTTCTTGCCTGGAGAATCCCAGGGAAGGGGGAGCCTGGTGGGCTGCCATCTATGGGGTCGCACAGAGTCAGACATGACTGAAGCGACTTAGCAGCAGCAGCCATCATATATATGTATGTGAGTGTGTATATATAGATATTTTGCAGTTCCCTTCAAGGAACTAAGAACATCTAAGCCAGTTGTTTTTCTCTGTAGTCCATTAGCTTATAAAATACAAATGTTTAGAACTATCCACGAAAATTCTGACTCGGCTTTTATCTTTTAACAAGCTTCAGAGCATGTTTCGACGATTCTCCAGGGTTAAAACACAAGGCGTGGGCGTGTGCTGTCGCTTCAGTCCTGTCTGACTCTTTGTGGCCCCATGGACTGTAGCCCACCAGCCGTGTCTGTTCATGGGATTCTCCAGGCAAGAATACTGAAGTGGGTTGCCATGTCCCTTTCCAGGGGATCTTCCTGCACCACAGATCGAACCTACGTCTCTTATGTCTCCTGCACTGGCGGGCAGTCTCTTTACCCCTAGTGCTACCTGGGAAGGCCCTGAGTCTTAAAGGAATTATGTACCTAAAAAGCTGCTGTGCAGCATAGGGAGCCCAGTCTGGTGCTCTCTCTGATATCCTGGAGGAGTGGGATCGGTGGAGGGCAGGGAGGCTATGTTCAGTTATGGCTGATTTGTGTTGGTTGCAGCAACCAACACAACATCGTAAATAAATTGTTTTTTTTTTAATCTAAATTTTAAAAAGATGGACCCCAACATTAGTCCAACTTAAAATTTCACTCAGTTGTTCTTAGATCTGTTAACTGTGCCCAGTGCTAAGGATACAGAAAAATGTTCAGATACGATGTCACTGGACGTTCCAACTGCTATCTTAGAGAAACTACTGACTGTTTGGCATGTGATATGCATTTTATCATGTAGAAGGAGTTTAGATTTTAATAACATGAATGTCTGGGCAAGTTTACCACTTACCACATTGTTTTCTTAGTTACCTTCTCTTGCCTCTAGTATTATATTATTTTTTTCTTAGTTTTACAATGTAAAGAGTGTTAGATTTTCTTAGGTATTAAAAGGTCATTATAATAAAAGGACTGTAAGTGGATTTCTTAAATTATGCAATTCTGTGGCAACATAAAAACCACAGAGTTTATATCACCTTAACACCTTAGAGAGCTGTTCACACCTTCGTCATTCACAAGAACTTTATTTAAGGTTGATTTCAGTAAGGTGTGAGGTTTCACCTCCAATATATTAAATATGTTTTTTCTTTTTTCTCACTTAAAATAATCTAAACTCTTGAAACTAGAGACCTCAAAAATGACTTTAAATGTGGGAATTTAAAATATATTTTAAATTAAAACAATTATTGAAAATTGTGTTTTAAATTCACGTGCTATACATACAAGTAGACACAGATACATCCATACGAGGACTGAGAAAAGTCAAGTGTTTAAAAAATGTTCACCAACCCACATCAACAAGAAATATAAAAATATTTTTTACTGTAACCACTTCCATGGTCATTGTGTGAGTATTTATATAGAATGTGTTTTTTATACTAATTATCACTAAAAATAAGTGAATCTCATTTGGGGTTTTGTATGTCAATTTTGCATCAAAGATTAACCTCTCCTTAGGAATGTCAAACTGATGAGAAAACTTAGAACAATTTTTGGAAGATTTTTCTTCTATGTAGGCAACCAAGTTACTTAGTTCATACTTCTGCTTCTCTGAGATATTCAGAAAACTGTCATATCTCAGTTCTCTAAGACTTTGTCTCAAGACAAAGTATAGAAAGCCAATCATTAAGAAATTATGCTAAAGAAATATATAAAAAGCTAATGAAACAAAAAGAATCATTAAATTATGTGTAATATGAAGTGTAATTTAGGCACTCAAGTATTTTGAACTCATTATTTCTGGTTTACTCTTTCTAGTATTTTTCATCATAAGCTTATTAGCAAAGAGTCACATTATACTAATTACTAAACACTCCCTTTATTCACCTTTACATAAATTCAGGTAAAAATTAATTTTGAAGGATCAGAAGGAAATATTTTAAGTAGGAATGCTTTTAACGATTTATCTTCCATTACTTATTTAAAGTCAGGATATTAATGGCAAATGTATATATGAAAACCATACAGTCATGTAATTGGAGGTACCTATCATTAACCTCTAGTGAGAGAAAGGTAGCATCCTTGAATATTCATATTATCAATTCCCTGAAACAGAAAACTACCTTTAAGCACTCTCTTTAGACACTATATTTGCTGTGACTTCTCTGCTACTCACAGAAATGCTGTTACTTCAGTACTCAGTGACCCAGCCACTAAATTGGTCCACCACAATGGGTCTGAGATCAATAACTAATTTTGAAAACTGATTAGTTTGCACCAGAGTAGTAGACAGTTCCGAATTTTGCCAGAGGACATAATCAGCCAGTAAATGGAGGTATTAGTGTACTAGAAATAGGTTGGTAATACAGCCCAAATCTGCCATAAACTCTTTTCTACAAATGGTTGATTGGAGTCTTTATAAGCAACTTTACTTGTGAATTAAAACTTTTTTTTTTGATGTTGAAATTAAGCTTAGTTTTATTACACTACATTGCTGCTAATAAGAGTTGTTTGTAAATGAATTCTAATAAAGCAAGCAAGCTCAACCTTGGGTGACTATTAAAGAGCCAAAGACATTTTATACTTCTTGACGGGTTGTGAATTCCAGATGTTTTCAACATGAAAAATGTTANCTTGACTGGTTGTGAATTCCAGATGTTTTCAACATGAAAAATGTTATGTTCTAACAGTTAATGTTGTATTGCTAGCCATTCAGAAGATGTATCTTTCTATTAGATAGAAATGTTGCTATGGAGATAACTGTGAAAATCTGACCTGAGAAAAGAGTAGGGGAGGGAATTTTATTAAAGAAAAGGAGACTATCTATTGTGCCAGTAATTGAAAAGGTAGTGAAAAGGTAAACATCTTATTCCTAACTACTTCCAGAAAACAAATGTGAATATATAATACCCAGAAAAGGAGGTTATTGTAACCTCGTGCATTAGCCTTGTATGTAGTTCCGTCACGTGACCATGTGGATAAACCTGACCACTCAATTATAATATGAACCGGCACTGAACTGAACACATACTTTAACAGTGCTTCCATTTGCATGGGCTATGTAGCAACAACGGTTGAAGGGTTCATGGTAAGGCTGTGATAAAATGTAACTTCAAAAAGTTGTGTTCAAATATTCCCCTCTTAAAATTCTAAGGCAGTTGGGCTTCTACAAGCAAGGCAAGCCTAGAAATCGGTGAAGTGAAGCTGATATAATTCCAGGTTGAATTGCTATCGCAGCGGTGCAGCGTTGAATTGGGATTGTAAGTGTGTATACTCAGCGCAGTTGGATGCCCAGTCCTGAGCTGAGGGAGGAAGAACAGACAAAGAAAAATCACAACCAGGTTCTGAAGAGAGATCTTTTGTTTTAATATGAGGAGGGAAGCAAATACTTAGAAAACTGATTGTAATTCAGACCTCAGGCCACCATTGTTCATTCAGTAGATAAGGCAAATTGAGATGACTATTTTAAGATCTTAGGACACAATGATAACAGGATAGCAAGGAAGCTCTTATTTTGGAATATGTAATTCCTTGCAATAAAGAAATTAATGTTTATTATTTAGGGTCTTATTTTGTATTCTCAAGGACAACATTCCATCCATAAACCTACTTTCGAAGGAAAGCTCTCAGGAAGAAAGGAAAGGAGAGAGGGAGGAGAGATGGAAACGGGAGAGGCTCCTTCATGTGCCTTTCACGCTTCACAGAGGACTTCCACGTAAATAAACTTCATTTTTTCTTTTAATCTGTGTTCATGAACACAGTGTCCGTAGGCTCATTTGAGCTCATCCAGAATTAAATTTTATTACTTTCTTAATCAAAATAGTTAACCCTATCAAAGGCAGTAGGTACCTGTCTACTTTAGCTACTATTGGTACTTTATGAATTAGTTGGAAAAGTTGACAATGTTATCTAAATATAATAGAAACAGGCTACATTCTAGTAAAAGACTTTAAGAGGTACTCTAATGTGAAATCATCTTTAATATTGGAAACATAATGTTTATAAGTGGCAAGCAGGGAATGCGAGTCATAAGAAAAATTTTTGTAACAGAACTATATCAGGTTTTCTTTCATGAACAAGAGAATACTGAAAGCAAAATGGACATAATAAGCAAATAAAAATTAAAATACAGAGATACTATTCTATCATTTACCTGGTAGAAATACATTTTTGTTTCTAGTACTGGAAACAAACAAACAAAAACAGTAATAGACTAAAATGTTTCAATTGTTTCATCACAAAAATATCTTTTTTGCAAGGAGATGCAATATTTACATTCAAAGTGAAGTTGCTCAGTCATGCCGGATTCTTTGCGACCCCATGGACTGTAGCCCACTAGGCTCCTCCATCCATGTAATTTTCTAGGCAAGAGTACTGGAGTGGGTTGCCATTTCCTTCTCCAGGGGATCTTCCCAACCCGGCGGTTGAACCCAGGTCTCCCACATTGCAGGCAGATGCTTTACCGTCTGAGCCACCAGGGAATCCCATTTAAATTCAAGTGCTAACCATATCTATGCTTAAACACAGGATTTCCAACAAAGGCTTAGATTCTCTATTTTCAGGACACGATAGTTAAATATTTTGAAATCTCAGGTTTTAAATCTGTAACATGGGAATTATAAAACCCTAATTGTTAAGACTAGTTTGAATCAGCACCTCACAACCCTTCCCTGTTTCCCAAATTTCATCAATCATAAGACTCTTTGGTGGTATTAAGAATGCAAATCCTTTTGTGTTCCCCTAGAGTACAGTGGTTCTGAAGAATTCAGTGGTTCTAGGGTTGAAGAATGAGGAGCTATTGCTTAAAGGGTATAGAGTTTTGTTTGGGGTGCAGAAAACCTCTGGAAACAGATAGTGATGATGGGTGCACAGCATCATGAATGTAGTTAATGCCACTGAGTTGTACATGTACAAATGATTAAAATGGTAAGTTTTAAGTTGTACCTATATAATTTTTTTTCCCTCGAGTGTATCCATGGAAATTGCAGTTATATGCTTTTTGATTTCAATGGAAAAGCCTAGACTTGTAATTATTTTGTCTATCATGAAAATGTAACATCATTATATTCTTAGATTTTAAAGGTCATTTGCATAATATTATTGCCTTTATTACTTTTTGCTTTATTGCTTTAATGACAGTCAAACCATTTTGAGAACCAGTGGAAACTTTGGACAATATTCTTTGGTTAGCTTATCCATACAACCTTGTTATAGGTAGAGACCTAAAGCCTTTGTTTATTTTCATCATGATTTTTGTGCTGAGACATGTTTTGTAAGATTCTGTTTTCTGGTTAGGTCATAGCATTTTTTTAGCTCATCTCTCTAGTGGGTAGACACAGCTATGGTGTTACGTGTAATGAGAGAATTGTATGAACATACCCTTCAGGTGTTGCAGTTAATAACACTAGATCTTTGGACTGAAATAGAATGAGAAAATATATGCAGAGGACTTCTTGCATTGTAAAATTGCACAAATGATTAGTAAAATGTAGCTGCTTATAAATTACAGTTTATTATGTGCTGTTTCACATAGCACTGTCCTAAAAAATGACAAGTTTTCAAAACAAACTTGTGGCCGGTGAAAACCCATTGGGACATTTAAATGTGCCCTTCTCTGTAGGGCACATTTGTAGGCAAATTTCCCTAGGCCTAGGCCCCTGGGTTTATGATTTATATATTGAAAGAAAGGTGGTTTCAAACTTGATAAACATTTTCCAATTTAATTCTACTGCCTAAATATTTACTCTGTTGAATAAATAAACGAATCAGTTGGGACTTGTAAATGTCAAGTCACTGAATTTTCTCTCACTTCGTTGTTAAGTCACTCAGCGCATATAACAGAATAGATATTTGAGAATGAAAGACAGTCAAGGTTAAGACTATAGCTATATGGCTTTTAAAAATTTCTTCCAGCACAGGAGCTTTGAGTACAGACTTACCCTGGTGAAATAGAAGTTGCCAGCCTTTAAATGTAAGTGGTAGCACACATACACACGTGTGGATTAAGAAAGGAGAATATGGCCTTTTATGTTGATCTACTGAGATTACCATATGAGAGATGAAGGGGTGTTTATGCACGTGGATGTGCCTGTGTGTGTCATTCTGTGTGCTTCTTGGCCTCTGTCTCCTGACTTCTAACCATACTCCCTACCGAACATAATAATACAAAATGATGTTTGATATGTCTTATAGTTACTCAATCAGAAATACAGATTGAAAGGACCATTTTGGTGTAAGCATTCATCTCCAAAGTGAAATTCAACATTCTATCAGGGGAGAGTGCTTGTTGAATTGGAAGCACTTTATTGAATTATACGAATATCAGCAAGACATTGGTGTCCTTGAGTATATAGAATAGATTTGAAGTTTTTTAGGCTGATCCCTGTCATTCAGGATACAATTAAGTTTCAGTTACATGTCTGCAAGTCCTGTTTGCTCCCTAAAGTAGCTGAGGTACACTATGATACTTAAGGGGTCTCTGCCCTTTTCTTGTCATATTAAATGCTTACCCCTTGATTAAACTGTTACATCTAAATGCTTGCATCCACTTTCCTTGATGGTAATAGTCATATCTGCTTGTTTCAAACTAAAATGCATACTTAACCTAAAGTTTTTCTATGACTTTCAAGCTGGGTGTCATTCCTAAGCAGCAGACAGCTGAAGTTAGCAGCATCAATCTTCCACTAACTTGTCTATTATAGTAAAATGTATTTTTTTTCAAACATGAAAAGATGCTAATTCAGAAGTAATTTTTAAAAGCCTGGATACCATTTCTAGTTGATTTTTCTCTCTAGAAATTGTTAAAAATTTCAGCATTAGTACATTGTCATGATTTTTGTCAGAATGGTACAGAGTGGCAAAATTTTCTCCAGGTTTTGTGATGAATGCTGTCAAAAATCCCTGGTGTTTGATTGCATTAAAATGCTAGAATTACTAACTACTGATTGGCAGAGGTTTACATAATCTGTGCAAATTTTAGTCAATAAATAAAAAAACCCTGACATCTGTACATTTTAAAATAGAATCTGAAAGTTTAATTAAATTCTCCCTATTAAACATACTAGAAGAGAAAGAAATGTAGCTTATATGTTGTATTATTTATTATTATAAACATAATTACTGAATAGTTTATACATAAATATATATGTAAATATACACTAGGTGTATGGATAAGAAAATTATGTCATATGNTTTATTTCACATGTGAGATATAAAAGTAACTTATAACTGGAGAGTTATTTTGCCATGTCTTGATGCAGAAATTATTTATGTCCATTGATAATTAACTATTGTATGAGATGATTTAAAAATACTAGTAGACATGGTCAATCATAATGTAGGCTTACAATATAGCTACTATCTGATTGGAGGCCTGCTGAAATTCATTAATATCACCTACTATTGACTCATGCTGATTCAGAGGGATACATTACTTGACAAAATAAGCTCCAGATATAATCTGCTAAGGTTATATAATTATGGCACATGTGTACAAAATAATTTTGTATCTTGCAGAACAAAGTTCGTAAAAAGCTGCCAGTGAAAACTTGATGAGATAACTGGAGAACTTGAGAGAGTTTCATGGTAAAAATGGCTACTTATATGTACTATTTGGGCCTTTGGAAATGAGAAGAAAAGATTTGTGGGTATAGTGATTGGCCATATGAAAAATGAAAATGGGGACAGTTTTCAATATACTTTATGTTAGCTTAGGAATGGCTCAAATCTCATGGAGAAGTAGAAGAATATGTTGTTTTAAAAGGTTACTGATTTTAATATACTTTTAATTAACTAAGAAAGAACAAAGAAAACACACTGATGTAGTACATTCTTTCTGTTCTATGGGGAGTAACAAGCATTTTGTTGTTGTTCAGTCATTATGTTGTGTCTGCAGCAAGCATAGTGACAAGGAAATATAAATAATGTGTCACTTTAAAAAGTCCAGAAAGGAATTAAAAATGGTGTTTTTGCTTCTCCTTTCCCCATCTTCATATAAATGCCTGCTTAAATACACACACAGTCTTCCCTGGTGGCTCAGACAGTAGAGAATCTACCTGCAATGCTGGAGACCTCGGTTCAACTCTTGGGTGGGACAATCCTCTGGAGAAGAGAATGGCTACCCACTCAAGTAAGAATTCCATAGATAGTGTTGAATGGCTGGAATGGGATAATTGAAGTTTAACATAAATAAATAAAATCAGATAGGATGAAAGATGATATAACCAGAATATTAATTCCCAAAAAAGAGTTGAGATGCATTAGAAAGAGAATACAAGTTGCAGGAATAAACTATAGTGCTTAATATAGAAGAAGAATTGGTTATGGAATTCAGGTTCAGATCACAGTACAGAACTGAGGACAAGTATACTATTGATGGTGGTTTTAACTTTCTAGATACCTAAAAAAACTGACAAATTCTTGACTTTCATTACCTTGATGATAATAATATTGTGATTCAGCAGATTTACGTTTAACTCATATACTTAAGCAAGTGACAAAGAAACAAAGAATATCTCAGAGTCTCAGAGTTGATTTAACATGAGATGATCAGTTGGGCAATTTCACTAATGCACACCCTAGACTATTGTTTTCCAAAAACAAGTCCAAAGACCACTGCCATAATGGGATCAGTATAGGAATTCAAAGTAAATGTTTCAGAAATCTTCGGGGCAACTGAAACGACTGTGACTTCCCAGTATATAACAAGTATATAACCATTTTTCTAATAATTCACTTTTAATATATCTTACAAAATTCATGATGGATAGGAAATAAATGATGATAATAAAAATTCTGAAGTCTTCCATCACAAATAGTTTTAGAATGAGATTCACCGTTTTAGAAAATAAAGATTTCATGTATGTAAGTCAAGTGAGAATTAACGCTAACAAAGACTAAGCAATGGAAAGATTAATATGATTCTGTTAGAGAAAGAAGAAAAGCAGGAAAACTTTCTCTTTGAGTAGGAGCTATGTGTATGGGGAATTCTTCAATTGTTGCTTTTTAAACTCTGTCAAAGGTCACAGTCTTCAAACTTAATACCATAGAACAAATACAGAGGTTTGTGACATTGTACAGGAGGCAGGGATCAAGACCATTCTCAAGAAAAAGAAAGGCAAAAAGGCAAAATGGTTGTCTGAGGAGGCCTTACAAATAGCTGTGAAAAGAAGAGAAGTGAAAGGGAAAGGAGAAAAGGAAAGATATACCCATTTGAATGCAGAGTTCCAAAGAATAACAAAGAGAGATAAGAAAGCCTTCCTCAGCAATCAATGCAAAGAAAAGAGGAAAACAATAGAATGGGGAAGATCTCTTCAAGAAAATTAGAGATACCAAGGAAACATTTCATGCAAAGTTGGGCTCAATAAAGGACAGAAATTGTATGGACCTACAGAAGCAGATGATATTAAGAAGAGGAGGCAAGAATACACAGAAGAACTGTACAAAAAGATCTTCGTGATCCAGATAATCACGATGGTGTGATCACTCACTTAGAGCCAGACATCCTGGAGTGTGAAGTCAAGTGAACCTTAGGAAGCATCACTACAAACAAAGCTAGTGGAGGTGATGGAATTCCAGTTGAGCTATTTCAAATCCTAAAAGACGATGCTGTGAAAGTGCTGCACTCAATATGCCAGCAAATTTGGAAAACTCAGCAGTGGCCACAGGACTGGAAAAGGTCAGTTTTCATTTCAATCCCAAGGAAAGGCAATGCCAAAGAATGCTCAAACTACCACACAATTGCACTCATCTCATATGCTAGTACAGTTATACTCAAAATTCTCCAAGCCAGGCTTCAATAATATGTGAACTATGAACTTCCAGATGGTGAAGCTGGATTTAGTAAAGGGAAAAGAATCAGAGATCAAATTGCCAACATCAACTGGATCATTGAAAAAGCAAGAGAGGTCCAGAGAAACATCTACTTCTGCTTTATTAACTATGCCAAAGACTTTGAGCACGTGGGTCACAATAAACTGTGGAAAATTCTTAAAGATATGGGAATAGCAGACCACCTGACCAATCTTTTGAGAAATCTGTACACAGGTTAAGAAGCAACAGTTAGAAGTGAACATGGAACAACAGACTGGTTGGGAAAGGAGTACGTCAAGGCTGTATATTGTCACACTGCTTACTTAACATATGCAGAGTACATTATGAGAAATGCTGAGCTGGATGAAGCACAAACTGGAATCAAGATTTCTGGGAGAAATATGAATAAGATATGCAGATGACACCACCTTTATGGTAGAAAGTGAAGAAGAAATAAAGAGACTCTTGATGAAAGTGAAAGAGGTGAATGAAAAAGTTGGCTTAAAGTGCAACATTCAGAAAACTTAGATTGTGGCATCCGGCCCCATCAATTCATGTCTGGGGGTCCAAAATCACAGCAGAGTGTGACCGCAGCCATGAAATTAAAAGATGCTTGTCCTTTGGGAGAAAAGTTATGACCAACCTAGACAGCATATTAAAAAGCAGAAACATTACTTTGCCAACAAAGGTCCATCTAGTCAAGGTTATGGTTCTTCCAGTAGTCATGTATTGATGTGAGAATTGGACTATAAAAAAAGTTGAGTGCTGAAGAACTGATGCTTTTGAACTGTGGTGTTAGAGAAGACTCTTGAGAGTCCCTTGGACTGCAAGGGGATCCAACTAGTCCTGTATATGCATTGGAAGGACTGATGTTGAAGCTGAAACTCAATATTTTGGCCACCTGATGTAAGCTGACTCATTTGAAGAGACCCTGATGCTAGAAAAGATCGAAGGCAGGAAGAGAAGGGGAAGAGAGAGGATGAGATGGTTGGATGGAATCACTAACTCAATGGGCATGAGTTTGAGTAAACTCCAGGTGTTGGTAATGGACAGGGAGGCCTGGTGTGCTGCAGTCCATGGGGTCACAAAGCATCTGACACAACTGAGTGACTTAACTGAATTGACTTGATTTTTAAATATTGATATTTTAATATTGATTTTAATTGATTTAATATTGATATTTCAATTGAATATTTATATTTTAATTGATTATTGATATTTTAATGAATAAGGAATTTTAATCCCCGCAAAGTTAGGAAATTATAAAGAAAGTCTCCACAAGTGTAAATTAGTGTAAATTCTTTAAAGTCACCAATCTATGAATTGCAAGGGTATTGTAAAGATGATCACTAAACCAGTTTGAAGGATTTTGGAGAGATCATGACAAAAAGAAGGATATCAAAAATGTCACTCTAGTTTTATAAAGCTGAAGAATATAAATTCAGTTAATCATACTGACATGGTTTATGAATTTATTGAGAAAGCAACGATTCATAAGAAAAAGTATTTTTTGGAATAATCTTTTTTCTTTGCAATGTTTTTAGACAGTTGGAACTTAAAAAGAGGGCACACAGTTCAGTGGAAACTTTATTTTTCTAGCACATTGTTCCTTATTGTAGTAACAGATTCAACTCTTATTTTGGGAGTCTTTCCTGCCTTCTCTTTTAATTCATGTTGTTTTGATAGGGCCAACCCTGTCTCTGGATTCAGGGATTCACATTTTACCCAAACAAAACAGTGATACATGGGATTTTTTTTCTTTACCTGGAATTTTTAGAAAATATCTACATCTACTGCAGCAAATTTATGAGAGTTAGCTGGTTATCATTCTACAGCTTCCTTGGTGGCTCAGACGGTAAAGCGACTGTCTACAATGTGGGAGACCCGGGTTCGATCCCTGGGTCGGGAAGATCCCCTGGAGAAGGAAATGGCAACTCACTCCAGTACTATTGCCTGGAAAATCCCATGGACAGAGGAGCCTGGTAGGCTACAGTCCATGGGGTCGCAAAGAGTCGGACACGACTGAGTGACTTCACTTCACATCACTTCACTTCATTCTACCAAATTTGAGGGGGGGGATGTGAAACCAATATGAGAAAAGGAGGTCTGAGAGATGAAGAAAATTTTGATGACATCATTGAAAGTGAAAGTGAAAGTGAACCCTTCCCAAACCAGGGATTGAACCCTGGTCTCCCGCATTGTAGACAGATGCTTTTCCGTCTGAGCCTGAAATTTGCTCTTTTAACTATCAGATTAAAAAAAAAAAAAGAAGTCTTGTTTCTGGTTAAAGATATTAATACTTTGACTTGGAGTTATACCATTAAAACTAAAACAATCCTGACTTTACACTCAGTCTGTCTGAACATCAAACCTATTTTTTTATACCTGGGGACAATATGAAGAAATATGAGCTTATTGTAAAGACAAATGATTTGGAAATTGGTAAAATGGCTGCAATTGAGCTTTGTAATTATTGTTAAACAACGTAGAGTTCTCAGTTAAATACCATATGGTATTTCATCTTTGTTTCAGTGAGCATGTTCTCAAATGACTTGGAAGAATTTTTGGAAGGTAGGGTCATATTTTGGAACTGCGTGTCTGCGTGTGTGCTGAGTCACTTCAGTCGTGTTTGAGTCTTTGTAACCCTATGGACTGTAACCCACCAGAATCCTCTGTCCATGGGATTCTCCAGGCAAGATTACTGGATTGGGTCACCATGCCCGCCTCCAGGGAATATTCCTGACCCAGGGATCGAACCCATGTCTTTTATGTGTCTTGCATTAATAGACAGGTTTTTTACAACTATACCCACCTGGGAAGCCCATTTTAGACCTAATAAACCTGAAAAACTTTCTCATTATAAAACTTAGGAAATATCCACTAAAATAATATAATAATGATTTTTAAATGCTGATAAGATAGAAAAGGAAGTCTCCAAAAACCAAAAACAGTAGCAGCAAGAGAGGTGACCACAAATCTCTTCATGGGAGTTACAGCTGCCGGGTGAATGTTTAACATCCTCAGAGCCCTGAAGTGTCACATTTTATCAACCATCCTGGGGACAAGATGCAAAGTACTGGGCACCACAGGTAAACAAGTTGATTCCATTAAAGTCAGGACCTTTGAAGGTCTACATCTTCAGTGAAAAATACATGAGAAGCAAAGTCCATCTGCTAACAAATGGAAACAAGCAGGAAGCTGTCAGACTCTGCCTCACCTTAAAAGTGAGGCTCTCTGAGAAAGCATAATTATATTCCTGCCTTTCATCTAGTTTGGAGTCCAAACTCTTCCTGCTTCATCCAGAAAACTTCAAATCAATAAATTAATTGAAAGTTGTCTTCATTTTAGCAGTGGTTTGGAGAAGATACTGTAGAGCTGTTTCTTTCTAAAAAAGAAACTGAATTCTCTGGAAAAACACCCCTCAACATAGACCTTGAAGAATTCTGATAAAACACAGCACACAAAACCCCAAATTGCAAAGCACATGAAGAAACAAACCAACGTGAGAAAGTGCTGAGTGCTGACCACCACTAGACAGTCAGGGAAAGAAATCCTAGAAATGTTCCTCAAAAATAAAGGAAAATTATCCCATAAGGAAGTTCCAAGATGCAGTAAATAATAATGAGCAGAGATATTGAAAAACATATGGGAAAATAAAAACCAACGTTGACTATAAAATTTCTAAATCTGAGGTTAAAAATTCCAGCAAAAGAAAGAAAAAATGATAGGATTTGTACTAAAAAGCATTGCTTTCAGATGAGAATGGTGACAGAGGACGAAACTATATCATATGCAATCGATCAGAGTAATTTAAAACTATTGCAACTGTTAGCTACAAGAATACATGACTTTGGGAAAATAAAACTTAAATAATTATAAACACTATCATGTACTGGGACATTTATGTTTTATTCTGAATCTTAATAGACAGTAGTTTAAGGAAAAATAAACTATAGATTTTACTGAAATATAAAGAAAGTATTTTGTTCTGTCAAGGCTATTCCATAAAAGAATGAATAATTTTCTAATATCTAGAGGCATGAAAGTGAAGTCGCTCAATTGTGTCCGACTCTTTGCGACCCCATGGGCTGTAGCCTACCAGGCTCCTCTGTCCGTGGGGTTTTCCAGACAATAGTACTGGAGTGGATTGCCATTGATTTTCCAGGCAATACAATAGTACTGGAGTAGGTTGCCATTTCCTTCTCCAGCAGATCTTCCCGACCCGGGGATGGAACCCAGGTCTCCCGCAGTGTAGACAGACGCTTTACCGTCTGAGCCACGAGGGACGTCCATCTAGAGGCATAAGGCTGTTTAAATATGTTCTTGTAGAAAGAATTCAAGTTATACAAATGGACTAAATAAATTGTAATATTTCTTCTGAACAGATTATTCTTGCACTGTGATTCTAATGGGCTTCCCAGGTGGCGCTAGTGATAAAGAACTTGCCTACCAATGCAGGAGACATAAGAGACACAGGTTCAATCCCTGAGTTGGGAAGATCCCCTGGAGGAAGGCATGGCACTCACTCCAGTATTTTTCCCTGGAGAATTCCATGGACAGAGGAACTTGGCAGGCTACAGTTGTAGAGTCAGACATGACTGAAGTGACTTAGCACGCACACACATAATACTAATATAAATACTATTTTTTCTAGATTTGTGAAAAAAGAGTGAAGTACATCAATAAACCTACAAAAGATACAGAAATGTTTATCATATGGTGATTTCTGACTGATAAAAATTAGTTCAGTTCAGTCGCTCAGTTGTGTCTGACTCTTTGTGACCCCATGAATCTCAGCACGCCAGGCCTCCCTGTCCATCACCATCTCCCAGAGTTCATTCAAACTCACATCCATCGAGTCAGTGATGCCATCCAGCCATCTCATCCTCTGTCGTCCCCTTTTCCTACTGCCCCCAATCCCTCCTAGCATCAGAGTCTTTTCCAATGAGTCTTTTCCACCTTCGCATGAGGTGGCCAAAGTACTGGAGTTTCAGCTTTAGCACCATTCCTTCCAAAGAAATCCCAGGGCTGATCTCCTTCAGAATGGACTGGTTGGATCTCCTTGCAGTCCAAGGGACTCTCAAGAGTCTTCTCCAACACCACAGTTCAAAAGCATCAGTTCTTCGGCACTCAGCTTTCTTCACAGTCCAGCTCTTGCATCCATACATGACCACTGGAAAAACCATAGCCTTGACGGACCTTTGTTGGCAAAGTAATGTCTCGCTTTTCAATATGCTATCTAGGTTGGTAATAACTTTTCTTCTAAGGAGTAAGCGTCTTTTAATTTCATGGCTGCAATCACCATCTGCAGTGATTTTGGAGCCCAAAAAGATAAAGTTAGCCACTGTTTTCACTGTTTCCCCATCATTTGCCATGAAGTGACGGGACCAGATGCCATGATCTTAATTTTCTAAATGTTGACCTTTAAGCCAACTTTTTCACTCTCCTCTTTCACTTTCATCAAGAGGCCTTTTAGTTCCTCTTCACTTTCTGCCATAAAGGTGGTGTCATCTACATATCTGAGGTTATTGTTATTTCTCCTGGCAATCTTGATTCCAGCTTGTGCCTCTTCCAGCCCAGCATTTCTCATGACGTACTCTGCATAGAAGTTAAATAAGCAGGGTAACAATATACAGCCTTGACGTACTCCTTTTCCTATTTGGAACCAGTCTGTTGTTCCATGCCTAGTTCTAAGTGTTGCTTCTTGACCTGCATACAGGTTTCTCAAGAGGCAGGTCAGGTGGTCTGGTATTCCCATCTCTTTCAGAATTTTCCACAGTTTATTGTGATCCACACAGTCAAAGGCTTTGGCATAGTCAATAAAGCAGAAATAGATGTTTTTCTGGAACTCTCTTGCTTTTTCGATGAAGCAGCAGATGTTGGTAATTTGATCTCTGGTTCCTCTGCCTTTTCTAAAACCAGCTTGAACATCTGGAAGTTCACGGTTCATGTATTACTGAAGCCTGGCTTGGAGAATTTTGAGCATTACTTTACTAGCGTGTGAGATGAGTGCAACTGTGCGGTTTTGAGCATTCTTTAGCATTGCCTTTCTTTGGGATTGAAATGAAAACTGAACTTTTCCAGTCCTGTGGCCACCGCTGAGTTTTCCAAATTTGCTGGCATCATCTTTCAGGATTTGAAATAGCTCAACTGGAATTCCATCATAGTGATGCTTTCTAAGGCCCACTTGACTTCACATTCCAGGATGTCTGGCTCTAGGTGAGTGATCATACCATAGTGATTATCTTGGTCGTGAAGATCTTTTTTGTATAGTTCTTCTGTGTATTCTTGCCACCTCTTCTTAATATCGTCTGCTTCTGTTCCATCCATACCATGTCTGTCCTTTATCGAATAATAGCTTTCAAATTCTACCTCTATTTAAAATGGAGTAAGAGGAACTACGGAGAAGGCAATGGAAAGCCATTCCAGTACTCTTGCCTGGAGAATCCCAGGGACGGGGGAGCCTGGTGGGCTGGCGTCTATGGGGTTGCACAGATTCAGACATGACTGAAATGACTTAGCAGCAGCAGCAGCAAAAGGAACTGGTGGGGGGGGCGGGGCCCTTCCATGTGGCTCAGTGGTAAAGTTTCTGCCTGCCAGTGCTCAGAGACACAGGTTGGATCCCTGAGACAGGAAGATCCCCTGGAGAAGGAAATGGTAATCTGCTCCAGTAATCTTGCCTGGGAAATCCCATGGACAGAGGAGCCTGGCAATCTACAGTCCCTGGTGTCAATAAAAGAGTAAACATGACTGAGTGGCTAAACAACAAATAGAAACTAGATATATGCTTGAGCCTGAAACAATTAAAACATTCAAAATTCAAAGTATTTAAATTCAAAGTGAAGTCGCTCAGTCGTGTCCGACTCTTTGCAACCCCATGGACTGTAGCCCATCAGGCTCCTCCATCCATGGAATTTTCTAGGCAAGAGTACTGGAATGCATTGCCATTTCCTTCTCCAGGGGATCTTCCTGACCCAGGGATCAAACCCGGGTCTCCCACATTGCAAGCAGATGCTTTACCATCTGAGCCACCAGGGAACTAAATATATAAAACAATGATTTTCAATACATTGGTCATCAGGCAAAGAAAGACATTAATTCCTGAGAGATAAGGAAACAAATAATAATCCTTATGTTTGCCTTCAGCATACAAATGCAGAGGATTTGCAGACTACACTCGGGGAGGGTGACCCAGGTGGAACCAAGCAGTCTCCATAAATTGTGGAGAAGGGACAGGGAATTTGGGAAGCCTAATGGCTAAATTTCACAGGAAAAGTACCAGCAAGAAACAAGTTGCAAATAGAGATAACTTGAGAGATCTGCAGAGGATTCTTTTCAAGTATACAACTGAGCTGTAATCAGTGTATGTGTGTGAGTAAATAGACATCACTGGGTAAAAGAATCATCTAAAAGAATTCAAGGAAAAACTCCTTGAGTATCACAAAGGGCTAGGAACAGTTGTTAATCTGGCCAGCCTTAGTGGAAAACCTCATATTTCAAGGGACATTTGTTAGAGAACTAAACAGAGTTTTGCTTCACTAAGGCAATAATTAACCCTTGACCAAACACTGCTCTAGTCCTACTTAACAAAGTTTACAAACAAGACCAGAAAGGACTGAATTATTTTCAAGTAATTCAGCCACTTTTCAGAACATACCCCAAGAAAATATTTAGGAATACAAACATACCTACCACACAAAAAAGTACAATTCTCAATGTCTAGCATACAATAACACATTAGCAGTCACAGAGAACAGGAAAATAAAATCCAAAATGTATGAAACAAAAATAAAATAAAAACAATAAAAGCAACCTGGAAATGATATAATAGATGGTAGACTAAGTAGGTGAAGACATTAAATAAGTTATAATAATGATATTCCATATATTCAAAGCCAGTGGAAAAGTTGAACATATTATGTGTAGAAATGGTATGGACCTAAAAGAAGCAGAAGATACTAAGAAGAGGTGGCAAGGATACACAGAACAACTCTACAAAAATGATCTTTATTTCCCAGATAACCACGATGGTATGACCACTCATCTTGAGCCAGCCATCCTGGAATGTGAAGTCAAGTGGGCCTTAGGAAGCATGACTATGAACAAAGCTAGTGGAGGTGATGGATTCCAGTTGAGCTATTTCAAATCCTGAAAGATGATGCTGTGAAAGTGCTGCACTCAATATGCCAGCAAATTTGGAAAACTCAGCAGTGGCCACAGGACTGGAAAAGGTCAGTTTTCATTCCAATCCCAAAGAAAGGCAATGCCAAAGAATGCTCAAACTACCGCGCAATTGCACTCATCTCACATGCTAGTAAAGTAATGCTCAAAATTCTCCAAGCCAGGCTTCAACAGTATGTGAACCGTGAACTTCCAGATATTCAAGCTGGATTTAAAAAAGGCAGAGGACCAGAGATCAAATTGCCAGCATCTGTTGAATCATCAAAAAAGCAAGAGAGTTAAAGGAAAACATCTAATTCTGATTTATTGACTACACCAAAGCCTTAAACTGTGTGGATCACCACAAACTGTGGAAAATTCTTTAGGAGACAGGAATACCAGACCACCTGACCTGCCTCCTGAGAAATCTGTACACAGGTCAAGAAGCAACACTTAGAACTGGACATGGAACAACAGACTGATTCCAAATAGGGAAAGGACTATGTCAAGGCTGTATATTGTCACCCTTCTTATTTAACTTATATGTAGACAACATCATGCAAAATGCTGGGCTAGCTGAAGCACAAGCTGGAATCAAGATTGCCAGAACAAATATCAATAACCTCAGATACACAGATGACGTCACCCTTATGGCAGAAAGTGAAGAGGAACTGAAGATCCTCCTGATGAAAGTGAAAGAGGGGAGTGAAAATGCTGGCTTAAAACTCAACATTTGAAAAACTAAGATCATGGCATCTGGTCCCATCAATTCATGACAAATAAATGAGTCAAAAATGGAAACAGTGAGAGACTTTATTTTTGGGGGCTCCAAAATCAGTGTAGATGGTGACTGCAGCCATGAAATTAAAATATGCTTGCTCCTTGGAAGAAAAGTTATGACCAACCTAGATAGCATATTAAAAAGCCGAAACATTATTTTGCCAACAAAGGTTCATTTAGTCAAAGCTATGGTTTTTCCAGTAGTCATGTATGGATGTGTGAGTTGGACTATAAAGAAAGCTGAAGGCGGAAGAATTGATGCTTTTGAACTGAGGTGTTCAGAAGACTCTTGAGAGTCCCTTGGACTGCAAGGAGATCCAACTAGTCAATCCTAAAGGAAATCAGTCCTGAATATTCATTGAAAGGACTAATACTGAAGCCTAAGCTCCAATACTTTGGCCACCTGATGCAAAGAACTGACTCAATGGAAAAGACCCTGATGCTGAAAAAGTTTGAAGGCAGGAGGAGAAGGGGATGACAGAGGATGACATGGATGGATGGCACCACCGACTCAATGGACATGAGTTTGAGTAAGCTCCAGGAGTTCGTGTTGGACAGGAAAGCCTGGTGTGCTGCAGTCCATGGGGTCGCAAATAGACATGACTGAGTGACCGAACTGAACTGTAGTTAGCGAAGATACAAGCAAGTATCTACACTTCTACAACTTGAACTTGTGGAAGTGAGACTACAATTTATCAGTTAAGAATAATAGCCCATAACATATTATAGAAGAAAAGATTAATAATCATGAAGACATAAAATAAAAGTACTCAAAATAAAATATAGAGGGGGAAAAAAGACTAAAAAAGCCAAACACACAACTAAAAGACCACCAATGATCTGTGGAGAAACTTCAAATGGCCTGATATACATGGAATTGTAGTTTATTAAAAAAAAAATTGTGTTTTAGATGCAGCAAAATAGATGTTAAAGGAAAAACGGGCAACAATTTTTCATCTTGGATGAAAACTATAAATTTATATCCAAGGAGGCTTAATGAATGCCAAGCATATATTCACAGCCTAACAAATGCCCCAATTTGTAATAGGATACTCCAAGTTCCCATTTATATTTCATAACCTAAATTAGAGAAGAAAGCAAGGAAATTAGAGATACCAAGGGAACATTTCATGCAAATATGGGCTCAATAAAGGACAGAAATTGTATGGACCTAACAGAAGCAGAAGATATTAAGAAGAGGTGGCAAGAATACACAGAACTATATACACAGAATACACAGAAGATCTTCATGACCCAGATAACCATGATGGTGTGATCACTCACCTAGAGCCAGACATCCCGGAATGCAAAGTCTAGTGGGCCTTAGGAAGCATCACTATGAACAAAGCTAGCAGAGGTGATGGAATTACAGTTCAGTACTTCAAATGCTAAAAGATGACAAGTGCTGCACTCAATATGCCAGCAAATTTGGAAAACTCAGCAGTGGCCACAGGACTGGAAAAGGTCAGTTTTTATTCCAATCCTAAAGAAAGGCAATTCCAAAGAATGCTCAAGCTACCGCACAATTGCACTCATCTCACACACTAGTAAAGTAATGCTCAAAATTCTCCAAGCCAGGCTGAAACAGTACATGAGCCATGACATTCCAGATGTTCAAGCTGGATTTAGAAAAGGCAGAGGAACCAGAGATCAAATTGCCAACATCTGCTGCTTCATCAAAAAAGCAAGAGAGTTCCAGAAAAACATCTATTTCTGCTTTGTTGACTATGCCAAAGCCTTTGACTTTGTAGATCACCACAAACTGTGGAAAATTCTATGAGAGATGGGAATATCAGACCACATGACCTGCCTCCTGACATATCTGTATGCAGGTTAACAAGCAAAAATTAGAACTGGACATGGAACAACACACTGGTTCCAGATTAGGAAAGGAGTGCATCAAGGCTGTATATTGTCACCCTGCTTATTTAACTTGTATGCAGAATACATCATGAGAAATGCTGGGCTGGATGAAGCACAAACTGGAATCAAGATTGCTGGGAGAAATATCAGTAACCTCAGATATGCAGATGATACCACCCTCATGGCAGAAAGTGAAGAACTAAAGAGCCTCTTGATGAAAGTGAAAGAAGAGAATGAAAAAGTTGGCTTAACAACTTTTTAAAGCTCAACAATCAGAAAATTAAGATCGTGGCATTCAGTCCCATCACTTCATAGCAAATGGGGAAACAGTGGAAACAGTAGCAGACTTTATTTTGGGGGGCTCCAAAATCACTGCAGATGGTGACTTCATCTGTGGAATTAAAAGATGCTTACTCCTTGGAAGAAAACTTATGACCAACAGGGATAGCATATTGAAAAGCAGAAATGTGACTTTACCAGCAAAGTTCCATCTAGTCAAGGCTATGGTTTTTCCAGTAGTCAAGTATGGATGTGAGAGTTGGACTGTAAAGAAAGCTGAGTGCCAAAGAATTGATGCTTTTGAACTGTGGTGTTTGAGAAGACCAAGAGTCCCTTGGACTGCAAGGAGATCCAACCAGTCCATCCTAAAGGAAATCAGTCCTGTATATTCATTGGAAGGACTGACATTGAAGCTGAAACTCCAACACTTTGGCCACCTCATGTGAAGAACTGACTCATTGGAAAAGACCCTGATGCTGGGAAAGACTGAAAGCAGGAGGAGAAAGGGAAGAGAGAGGATGAGATGGTTGGATGGTATCTCCGACTCAATGGACATGAGTGAGTAAACTCCAGGAGTTGGTAATGGACAGGGAGGCCTGGCATGCTGCAGTCCTTGCGGTCGCAAAGAGTTGGACACGACTGAGCAACTGAAATGAACTGAACTGAACTGAACTGAAGCATTAAAAAGATAATAAGCTGATTCTTCAGTTTAAAAAATTTTTTTTCTTATGCATAGTGCTTCTCTGGTGTCTCAGTAAGGTAAATAATATGCCTGTAATGCAGGAGACTGGCGTTGGATCCCTGAGTCAGGAAGATCCCCTGGAGAAGGGAATGGCAACCCACTCCAGTATTTTTGTCTGGAGAATCCCCATGGACAGAGGAGCCTGATGGGCTACATTCCATGGGGATGCAAAGAATCAGACACAACTGAGTGACTAACACTCACTCACTCATAGTGATAACAAATTCAATAATAAAATTAATAATTAACATTCACTGAATGCTTATTATATGTAAAATAGTTCTGATTTCTTAAGACCTGGGCCCCTAAACTGGCACATCAGCACTGCCACCATATTCTATTATCAAAAATCATCATGGCATCTACATTAACCTTGATCATTTGTACTTTTAAAATTTGTGATAATTCACTCAGGGCAGGACTGAATTTGTCTTTCCACTATCTATAAAAATATACTTGCTAATTAAAGTAAAATAGGACTCTATAGTATGTATATAAGGTACTTAGAAAAAAAATTTTTTAAACGACTCACTGACTGTAAAAATATTTACAGTAAGACTACTGGGAGTAGCGCGGAGGGTCAAGGCAGAGCCGCGGAATCGCCCCGAGATCCGGTCTCGGTCCACGCTGCCCGTCGCGCAGCCCGTCGGCCAACCCAGCGTCCGCCACTACCGCAGCCATGGGAGTGCAGGTGGAGACCATCTCTCCCGGAGACGGGCGCACCTTTCCGAAGCGTGGCCAGACCTGCGTGGTGCACTACACGGGGATGCTTGAAGATGGAAAGAAATTCGATTCCTCCCGGGACAGAAACAAGCCCTTTAAGTTTGTGCTGGGCAAGCAGGAGGTGATCCGAGGCTGGGAAGAAGGGGTTGCCCAGATGAGCGTGGGTCAGAGAGCCAAGCTGACTATCTCTCCAGACTATGCCTATGGTGCCACTGGGCACCCAGGCATCATCCCACCAAATGCCACTCTCATCTTTGACGTGGAACTTCTAAAACTGGAATGACAGGAGTGGCCTCCTCCCTGAGCTCCCCATTCTTGGGTGTGCCACAGAAGGATCTGGCGCCACCAGACGCACACAGCAAGTCCGTGTGGAGCTCTTCCCGATGTTCCACTACACTCTTTGTATAAGCATCTTCCCAGACTGAATGTGTTCTGTCACCGGCTTTGCTCTTCCCTTTCTCCTCGTATGTGTGTTGATCTGAACTGTATGCCATAAACCTCAAATTACTCTGTTTTTGTTTTGGGGTGAAAATTGAGTTTCTATCTATAGGTCATTTCACCCCAAAACAATGAATTTCACCTTTTTCTCAAGTGCTCACGGAACCTTCTCCAGGATAGATCACATCCTGGGCCATAAAGCCAACCTCGATAAATTCAAAAAAATCGAAATCATTCCAAGCATCTTTTCTGACCATAATGCATTAAGATTAGATCTCAATTACAGGAGAAAAACTATTAAAAATTCCAACATATGGAAGCTGAACAACACACTTCTGAATAACCAACAAATCACAGAAGAAATCAAAAAAGAAATCAAATCATGCATAGAAATGAATGAAAATGAAGACACAACAACCCAAAACCTGTGGGACACTATCAAAGCAGTGCTAAGAGGAAAGTTCATAGCAATACAGGCACACCTCAAGAAACAAGAAAAAATTCAAATAAATAACCTAACTCTGCACCTAAAGCAACTAGAAAAGGAGGAAATGGAGAACCCCAGANATGTTATTGTTTAAACAAAAAATAAAAATCTTTGAATGATGACTAAGTGCAGCTTGAATTATTGTCTCTCAATTTATGAGCTGTGTTACCATAGCTTCAGTTTACTCCTCATTCGTAAAGTAGGAACTATACTGTCCTATGTGTGCTTTTAAGGAAATAATACCATAGCATAATATCAACTAACAACATTCAACACAATGCATATTGTAAGGATGCAAGAAAACAAACAAAAAAGCTAAACTAAATCTTAGTAAAAAAATTCTAACTTCTCAAGGAACCAGGTAGAAACAAGTACTGATATAAAAGGTAGTTTCTCTCTTTTTGCTTCTTAGAGTAACTATAATTTAAATGTGAGAATGTGTTTTAGTTATCAAAATGTATAGTGCGAAACCTGGTTATAAAACATGGTCCTGATATTCTAGTTTGGTAATTGATTCAGCTATAAAGAGGCAGTAGTTTTAAGTGCTACTTTCTCATAAGTTTTACAGACTTAGCATGCATTTTTCTGATTTCCTTAAAGATCTTTTTACCATTGCAAACCCTGGGATGTTTGGGATCACAAAGAGCAGGCTGGAAATTCAAGAAGAACAGTTATAGTCGAATGACAACCTTAATAAACAAGAAAGGTTTATAAATGTTCTTGTCAGGTCTGCAGACACAGCTACTACCCTAGATAGCAATGAGTGGTATGCAACCTCAAGATAAAGTAGGTCAGAGGACCATGGAAGGGAAATTCCAAAACACAAATACCAGTCTTCTGAGGTAGCTCTCTCAATAGGCCATGATACAGATTTCCTAGAAAGGACCAACTCATAGTCAATCTACTGAAGAAATGCCAAGATAAATTTGAAAGCACATTTTATTGCCAACATGATAAAATCCATCCCCTCAAGAGACGTGGGTTCTATTCTTGGGTCAGGAAGACTCCCTTGGAGTAGGAAATAGCAATCCACTCTAGTATTCTTGCCTGGAGAATTCCATGGACAGAGGAGGTTGGTGGGCTCTAGTCCATAGGGTCGCAAAGAGTCAGACACAACTGAGTACCTGGAAACACACACACACACACACACACACACACACACACCTTTCTACACACAGCTGAAGAACCCACATGAAGTTAGGCATACATTGAAGGGGGAGCATTGCTTTAAAGTCTATTTGCCTACAAAATAGCTTTGATTGATAAGAATAAAATAAAGTCACAAAAATATGTATGATTACCAAGTTATATATATATATATATTTCAATATTGTTATTGTTTTTTTTCAGTTAGCAAATGGAAAACTAGAGTAACAGAGAGTTGAAAGAGTTATCCAGTCAACTTCCTATTGTATAGATGAGAGGGTTGAAACGGAGAATTAAGAGAACTGTTCAATGTCAAAGAGGGAATTGGAGCTGGATCCAGCACTGAGTCTGGATTTCTGGACTCCCAGAGACCAGTGTTTACCCTGAACTACATTGATATATTTCTATTGTGTACATCTACTGGAGTTGAGAAGATGGCTGTATGTAGCCAATGGAATTGCATGTAGAGATACTCATGAGCCTCTGCACTTCCACAAACAGCGGTCAGGAACATATTGATAACTGAGGCCAAAATTGTTTAAACATCAGTGGTGCTTCCCATGCAAAGAAACAGAAGCTAATTCAGTGGAAAGCCTTCCACTTCTAAACTGAAACAAACTCCATTTATGTAATACTTTCATCTTATGAGAATTCCCAGTCTCTGGGAAAGGGGAGTCAGAATAATAAAACCAAGCTGGTCATTAGGTTTGTATATGCTGTTCAACCCATGATGTTTCACTTGTAAAAGTGAAATGGGGTTTTACTTGTAAAAGTGAGGTGTGTTTTGCAAATGAAAACCAGGCATTCCACTGGGGTGATAAAAATGTCAAACTTAGACCTGCCAGGGTGAAAGATGAAAAGAAAAACAAATCAATGAGTCTCAACAAGGAAATGTTTAAAGTAAAAACCTCTAAAAAGCTTAAATTTCCAATTTCTAAATAATTATAATTTTCTACATAATTATCTGAGTAACTTGCATGTGCATGAATTTCTTTCATATTACAACGATGGTACAATTTTCAGAAATAAAATAGGTAGCAGGATCTTTCTAGGTAATTGAACTATAATTTTATTATAAATAAGTTAAGTGAACATGTTTTCTTTTAGATAATTTTTAATAATAGTACCATTCACTTAATACATTTTTACTAATTACCTATAGATTATATCTGGATCATCCCAGGTGGTGCTAGGGGTAAAGAATCTGCCTGCCACTGCAGTGACACGGGAGATATGGGTTTGATCCCTGTGTTGGGAAGATCCCCTGGAGGAGAAAGTGGCAACTTACTCCAGTATTCTTGCCTGAAAAGTCCCTTGGACAGAGGGGCCTGGTGGGCTACAGTCCATGGGGTCACAGAATCGGACACTAATTAGAATGAGCATGAGGTGCCAGTCTAAGTAGAAAAATAACTTCCCCTTGCAAGATAAGGACCCTAGGCCTGGGCTAAGACCCTGGCAACGGTCCAGGAGACCAACTCAGTTACAGAAGATTACTAGCCTAAGAGATTATTATTTTTGTCACTGCAGAGACACTTTGAGACTTACCTAGGTAAAGGAGAAGGAACCATTCAAATAGCAGGAACATCATGTGTGACAACTTAGCTTTAAAAGAACTTGGCTTAATTAAAGTTTTAAAAGGTGGCCAATGGAGCTGAAACCTTGAGAATTTGGGAGAAAGGGGCATACTATTGTCCTGGAGAGAAAGGAAGAAGTTAGATCATGACGGACCCTGTGAGTCTGGCTGAAGAATGTATATTATGGCCGTGTACATTCTACATATTTGATATAAATTAGTAACATAAAACATTTAAAATTACTTAAAATGTTGGACTAACCTAATAAGTTATTTGAAAAATTCTCTTTTTTTTTTTTTGGTTTGGAAGAGAAAGTAGTGAAAAGGGTACAAGAATGAAAGAAAAGAGGCCAAATAGACTGTGATGTGATACTGACTTGAAGAAAGTGTTATTCACTCAGTCATGTCTGACTCTCTGTGATCTTATGGGGTAGGGCCTGCCTAGCTCCTCTATCCATGGAATTCTCGAGGCAAGAATATTGGAATGGGTAGCTGTTCCCTTCTCCAGGGGATCTTCCCAACCCTAGGATCGAATCTGCAGGCAAATTCTTTACCATCTGAGCCACCAGGAGAGCCGTGACTTGACGAAGGGTGGTGGTGAAATATATCAAGAAAAATATCTTCAGTTGAAACATAGTTTGGAGGACGAATCAACAGCATTTACTGATTGGAGTAAGAGACATTTTGAAGATGACTCCTAAGCTTTAGACTTTAAAGAAAGCATGGTTGAAGATAAGATGAAATCGAATCTATATTTTAAGGCAGGACAATAAAAAAGTTAAACATAAAATTCTGTGTGTGTGTGTGTTTGGGCCTCCTCTATCTCAAATATACAGTGTGTTTTGTGTTACACAGTAACCAGAGCTCCTCAAAGATGGGAGTGCCGGCTCAACCGTGAAGATCAATTTCTTTTTCTTCTATTGCTAGCAATGTGCCTTCTTAAAAGAATGGTCATGGTGACTTGCTGATGGCTTTGGATGTGCTTACTATGTATTCTAGGTGAACTTTATGCAAAATATCAGTATGTCATCCTATGTGAGCTTTTGTTTCAAAAAAAAAGTGTATATATGGCTGTACCTTCAACTTTTAACAGGTGGAACAGTTCTCAGAGCTTTCTGAGAATCTACTTCTGGGGTTATAATCCTCAGTTTGGCTCAAATAAAATTTGCTTTTATTTGTTGTTTGTTGGTGTTGTTTAGTTGCCCAGTCACATCCAACTCTTTTGTGACCCCATGGATTGGGAATATCCAGGCAAGAATAGTGGGGTGGGTTTGCCATTTCCTTTCTCCAGGTGATTTTCCCAACTCAAGCACTGAACCCGCATATCTTGTCTGTATCTCCTGCATTGCAGGTGGATTGTTTACCGCTGAGCCACTGGGGAATTTGGTCATTAATGGAATTTTTGTTGACAAGTATCATTTGCTTAGAAATAAAAGAGTTAAGGATGAAATATTTTGAAGAAAAATCAGATGAATATGTTACATTGAATGTCTCTGAAAAATTCAAGTACAAAAGTCAAGCAGGGAGTTGTTTATATGAATTGGAAACTCAGAAAAGTAGTTTGGATGAAAATTGAAAATTTGGGCATCATCAGCCTACCGATGGATTTAAAGCCATGGGAATGATGGGGGTCATTTGGGTGAAGAGTGAAAAAGGAAATAAGACCCTAGTTAGATCAGCTGAATATAAACATATTCCTATTTTGTGTGAATGTTATTGAAGGTGTTCAAGCCCCTTTCAAATCTGAGTAGAACTCTGCAAACTGATGGGCATTGTAGTAATCTTGGGATGAGTGGAACTCTTTCTTTGAATAACAAATAAATGTTTACCCAAATAAATTGCATACAATGAAAGAAAAAAATTTTTTGGTAAAATACATCCAGTAATTTCAGTGTAACAACCAGACAAATGGAGTTTTTGTTTCATTGAGAACCATAATAGTGCCCTGACTTGACCAAATCATTGTCGGCCCTGTACTGAGAAAATGTTTGAGAATAACAATTACATTAAAATCCATTTAATTCTCCATTTTGCTAAATAGAAAGTCTTTTAAAGTCTACAGTTCTGGTGTTTGGCAGTTTCATAATTTCTTATTGCTCCATCCCTCATGCCAGCCCCCTGATCAATTTAAATGCTGATATACAAACCAGTCTAGAAACTTATACAGTGTTCAAATTAGTCCCAGTAACAGATTCAGTCAACTGCAGAACTGGTTTGGGTGCAACTTGTTCTGTATAAAGGTTAGAAAGTGGGGCTATTGAGCACTCTCTTCTGTGTTCATGAGTCTTTAGATTTTTGGAAGATAAAAAAATAATTTCACAAGAAATAAATCATATGGCACATCACTGGTATTCATTATCTTATTAGAATTTTTTACCCATTACAAGTTTTACCAATGTTAAAAACTAAGATTTTGACAATTCATTGCAGCAAATCACAGAAAAAAAAATGTTTGCTTTCACATATGTTACTATGAAGGTTTATCAAGAAATATATAAATAACCTCAAGAAAAGTTAGTGGAAAAATAAACATATTTTGAAAACCTAATTAGTACACTGAGGGCATTTCTTTTCCTTCTTCATTTTTATTATCATAAAATATCTAAAACAGAACCATGCACAGTTAACTCACTATACTAAATCAATAACATATCATCTTTTAGTTTTCTGCCTTACCCACCTCCCCTTCTGGCTTAAACAATTCTATACATTGCCTTCTACTCAGAGAAAGAGCAAAACACCGGACTTTTTTTTGCTTGTTTTGTGCAGAGAGGTGACTGTTGATTGAGCTACATGTGGACAACATTTGTTAGAAAAAGAACTGGAGGATTAGTTGGCCAGCCACCTGTGGCATATATGGTATCACTTCTATGAACTGACCATCTGCCAATTTCTAGAACTGTGAAAATTCTTATGAGAAGATCACCTAAGAAGAGCAAAGTGTAGATTGGTGGTCCTTGTAGGGCTCTATCTTTAAGAGATCAAGCAGAGTAAATCAAGTGAGGCGGGAAGCATATCAATAAAACAGTAGACAGACACTGAGATAAGAAAGAGCATGTGGCCTCAAGAAAAGAGACGTTGCCTAGATGCCTTCCTTGACTAACTTCCAGGCGCCTGTTTTATGAGGTCTGTCAGTGCTTTCCACCTAAGGGTTCTCTATTTCCATGCTGACAACAGCACACAGTACCACCCTAACATTTTACTTGAGGTAATTTGAGTTTGTTTTTTCCAAACAGAAAATATAATAAATCAAAGAACAGAATACAAGATTATGATAGACTATGACTGTACCTAGGACTGATTTAAAAACTCACGGGTAAACAACTACAAGGATATACTTTGATATGACTCAAGTAAATTTTTATGGTGGCAGATTAGGGAATATGTTTTATTTATGTTTTGGTTTTTTCATTGTTCCATATAGTTTTTCTCGTAACATTCAAATTAATAGGAAGTAGTATCTGCCACAGATTTGGCATGGGTATGGTAGACATTTGAATCAGGTAGATATGATTAGGACTTCCCTTGTGGCTAAGAGGGTAAAGCGTCTGCCTACAATGCAGAAGACCCGGGTTCATGGAAAAATTATCTAGTTCTTAGAGAACTGTATGGAGAGCTGTATGTTTTAACTGCCACTAACTTGTATTATCGGAGAAGGCAATGGCACCCCACTCCAGTACTCTTGCCTGGAAGATCCCATGGATGGAGGAGCCTGGTAGGCTGCAGTCCATGGGGTCGCTAAGAGTCAGACTGGACTGAATGACTTCACTCTCACTTTTCACTTTCCTGCATTGGAGAAGGAAATGGCAACCCACTCCAGTGTTCTTGCTTGGAGAATCCCAGGGACGGGGGAGACTGCTGGGCTGCCGTCTATGGGATCGCACAGAGTCGGACACAACTGAAGCGACTTAGCAGCAGCAGCAGCAGCAGCAACTTGTATTATAAAGATTAGCTGGTGAGGTAAAAAAGGAGTTCCTCACTTATACTTTCGAAGATCCATCAATGTGGGTGGGTTGTGGATAAGGGGGGATTATTGATGTGTATTTGTTAAGTTGTGTCCAACTCTTTTGCAACCCCGTGGACTGTACAGGAGTACAGACACCATGGAGCTACCAGGCTCCTCTGTCCATGGGATTTTCCAGGCAAGAATACTGGAGTGGGTTGCCATTTTCTTTTCCAAGGGAATCTTCCCAATCCAGAGGTCGAACTCGCATCTCTTGCACTGGGACGTGGATTCTTTACCACTGAGCTACTGGGGAAGGCCATAAGGAGGGATAAATCAACACAAATACCAGTTTATGGTGTCAGTGAACACTATATAGGGCTGTCTAGTCAATCTAGATGCTAATCATGATTTTAATACTCTTTAGCAAACTCCCTAGCAATCTCAGTGATTGTCGTGGAATAAATGTTTCAGACAACTAGCTCAGGATCAAATACACTCTTATGGAGTGAGGGATATATATAAACAAGATGCTACATTAAGAGAAAAAGGACTGTTTAAAGAAAGAGTGTAAAATTGAGTTAAATACCAAAATGTCATTCCTATATAGCGTAAAAAGAACACAGCTGTTGTGATTAAAATGAATTCTTTAAAACTATTTTGTCAAGGAGTATTGTAAGAATAATCCCAACTTCATAACTGGTATCATTTATGTTTAATAGACATGTGCATTTATAAATAAAAGGTCGGTGTGATGGAGTTAATTGTCATGTGTTGGCTCCAGCAAAATGTTAGTTTAACTGTCCTTACTTTCAATACCTCTTAAATCCTTCAGGTCACACCTTCTTTGACTTGGAGGAACAACACCAACCCAGTACTACTTTAATTTTCTGCCTTAAAGTTGAGACACATGAAATCCTTAGACATTTTAAATGATTTTCAATTTCAAATATAATTTATATTTAACCCTGCAGCTTCAAGAATTACATGCAATTAGAGGCTACATGGATATTTTAGATATAATAATAAATATACAAATCAAGGTCAGAGGAGGACATATAAAAAATGATCCTTCTCTGATATAGATGTTCACATTAAACTGGAAAGTTGTGACACATCCATGACTTAGTGAACCTAGACTTTTGTTCTGAAAAATATATCTACTTTTAAAATGAGAGTATAAAGTCATCTGTGTCTTTTGTATCTAGAATTTCTACCTCCACCTTCCTTCTTTTTCCAGATGGATATCATATGCCTTGTAATATCACGTGATGAGAGGGACACAAAATCACTTTTGTGATATTCTTGCTAAATGCAGTACCTCAGTTCAATCATGAGGAAATTTCAGAGGAGCCCAGACTTGGATAAATGAAGAATATTGAAAAAAAAAATTGTCCAGTACTCTCAAAAATGACAAGGTTATAAAAGATAAACACTGAAAAAAAAATCAAAGAGAAAGATTATGCAACTATTGGAGACCAAGAAAACATGAGGGCTTCTCAAGTTCCACTAGTGGTAAAGAACCTTCCTGCCAATGCAGGAGATGCAAGAGACATGGGTTTGAATCCTGGGTCAGGAAGATCTCTTGGAGTAGGAAATGGCGACCCACTCCAGTATTCTTGCCCGGAAAATTCCATGGACAGGGGAGCCTGGCAGGCTACCGTTCACAGGGCCACAGAGGGTCGAACATGACTTGAGTGACTGAGCATGGACACACACAAGACATGAGGCCTAACTGCAATGTAACGTCCTAGATTGGATCCTGGGTCAGAAAACGAACATTAGCAGGAGAATTGGCAGGATTTAAATTAGATCTCTAGGTTTGCTAATAGTATTGTATTATTGTTGATTGTAGGTAATTAGAGCAAATAGACAAAAGTAGATAGGGGGAGTAAAAGAACAGTGAGTACTATATTTTGCCAAATTTTTGTAAGTATAAAATTAGTTTTTAAAAAGATTAAAAAAATTACATGTTCTGAATCCAAAGGTTCCAGATCTTCACTTTATGTTTGTGAAAAATAAAACTATGCTGATAATTCCTACAATCTTGGCATTGCAGAAAATTTCACTAGTGAAACAATATTTTGTAATCCTTCTGTAACTTCCAAATTGAAGTTAAAATATTTTCTCCATGTCATTAGGACACTATTTAACATTTTATTCATGCCTTTATTTTTTAAATCAAACAAATCATAAATATAACAAAAATCTGATATTCTAAAATTTATAAACAGCAAGATATAATCATTACATTTTAAAACAAACATTTTCTGATTTGGGACCTTAAAATCTATAAATTGTTATTCCATACTTGTTTTAAAGATGGTTTAATGTGTGAGGTTTTTTTTACTTCCTTTTATCTCATGCCATACACAGGTCAGTTTCTAGGAGTATGACAAATATGGCAATGAGGCAGCAATTTATGTTGGCTGTGAATGAAATTGTCATTGTACTCAATAAGCTTTCTCAAAGCAAAGTTCCTAGGATACAAAAACTTTTCAATGGCTGGATTGTAATCCTAGATATGTGTTAGAGAAAAGTTTTACACTACTGAATATTAAACTCCTGAAAATAGAGATTGACATGGAAATATTGGCAACATTTGATATATTTTTATATAGACAATAGTTCTGCAATAAAATATTTTTAGGACAGATGAGATTGTGTTTTTATGATAGAGATATATGTAATGATAGCTGATGTCTGGAAGGTATTAGATTGTGGTTCTTATAATCACTATAATTGTAACAGTTCATGGTAGCTCAACTGCACATCTATTCTTCATTTGTCCCTAAACTAATTTGTTCTACATATGAATATATAACCCTCATCAATTTAAAGTGCCATTTCTTGGCTATGTGGCTCATTAAAGGAAATACATAATGTATGAGTTCAACAATCCAAACTTAGAGGGGAGAAAGGCTTTTTAGCCCAGTTTTAAATCATTGCTACAAAGCTGACTTCTGAAATTTAATCAAAGTCAAAGCACAATCACAATGACAATCAGTCAGTTGCAGTGTTATTCATATATTTTGTTTTGACCAAAGGTATTTCATTCACAGTTTTGACTCCAGTGCTCATCATTAAAACAATTGACATCAGCAAATTATATACATAACACTATCAAGTTTTCTGTGGGGTATTGCTTTTCCAAAAGACAAACAATCGAACTCTGAAAAGTGCTAAAGTTATTGGATCTAGTTTATTTAAGGAAAACAACTCAGTATCTGAGATGACAAGATGAGTAGCAAATTTGCTGTGATAGAAAGTCACAAACAATAAGTGGAACAATCTCCTATTTTAAATTATTATTTTGGGGGGTTATAATATATATGGAATATGAAGAAATCAATGAGAATTGAGAAAGAATTATAACATACTTCGTCGTTAGGTTACTACTATGACATTCTTGACTACTTAACATTTTCTATATTAATAACTATCATTTTACATTTCACTTCCCATTCACTTTCTCAAACGATTCAGTGTATAGGCTTAAAAAGAGTATCCTTATTCTAACACAATGTTTATATCCTGAAACACTTAAAAAATATATTTGTCCAGGATCACTCTTGATGTAGCTTAGAATGGAAAGGATAACAGATTTTTCAGGGAGTGAGTTCATCTTTATCTAAGTATCCTCTTTCTGTGAACATCTGAGAGTAGATGGAATTCAGTATCTGAGGAACTTGGAAGATTGTTTTAGGAATAGGCCTGAGTTTCATTTTATGATGAAAATGAAATGTTAATCTTTCCATGTCTTCTTCGAAGTATGACATCTAAGTACTGACTTAATTGAAAGTTTGGCAAGTTTTGTTTAGGTAGTTCTCTTAAATAAGAAATCTTAATGTGAAAGTTTTCTTTTGAATTGACATCTTTTGTGTGTATACTTTTGTGCAATAATCAGAAATAAGTTGCTTTCTTTGGCCCGAAGATTCTTTGTAGTTCAAGTGAAGAGGGAAAAAAAATATAGCAACAGCATGGGAAGATTAGAGGCATTACATAATACACCAGGGATTATAGTTGCAACATAGACTTTATGCTTTCAGGGATGTGTGGGTGTCCTAAATATATGTGTAGAAATATAGGAGATAGAATCTTTTCCTTTTGTGCTAATACAGTATTTTTTCATCTTGGGCAATTTCTCATTGTTTAGAACTTAATGTTCATTTTAAATTACTATGAAGATGATGAGCTATTTATTAGCTGTATTAAATGTATAAAATACCTTTCAGGTTTTTATTTTTTCCTTCTGATAAAATTTTTTATGTCTTCTGGCAGCATACAGATTCCAAAGAAAGGCTACTACTATATTTCATATTTTTTACATGCTTTACATTTTTTATTTGTATTCCATGTTTAGAAGTCCTGAGAAAAGGTTGAAAAAACAGTTTGGGTATTGAGAGTCGTTACAACCCTATAAACCACTTAAAAATTTTTGCACGACGATTCTCAGTGGGGATCTCGGCATTTATATGTAGCTTAAAATATGTGTTTAACATCCTTGTAATTAGAGTATTAGGCTAATGAAATTTTTGAAAATATTGTTGATGACACTGACAAAGTAATCAGTTTAAATGTTCTATACATGTGCATGTGTGTGCATATGCGTGCTTTATAAAGCATATAAATATGTGGTGGTATAATATTTTAAAATGTAATACAAATATTTAACTAAATTATGTAAGTTAATAAAATAAAAAAAAATTTATGTGTTTTCTTGGGTGGGAAAAAGTCACATGTTTGACCTGCAGCAAATGTGTGTTGAACTGAAATCAAATGAAAACTTTTAGTTTTCATTATTTTACTTTCTAAGTAAAGTACAAATTAAACTGAGAACATGACATAGATTTTCAAATATAAAAATGCAAATTGATTTTAGTTCATTTCGGTATTCTAAAATGTTACCTTAATGGGTTTAAAATTNTTTTTTTAAAAAAAACACCACCTTTGAACTATGAATAAATCAGTGAAATTTAATTTTAAATATCATTCAAACTTTAACTAAAAAATAAAGTGGCAGGAAAACTAGAAATTCCTGAGCTCTTTTAGTAACAGGAAGGTTTCCTCCTCTCAGTTCATTTATACAGTCCTTGCCCTTGGTTTTATTCATTCACCCATGAAGCTCCTACCTTTTTTTGCCAGGTCCTATTCTCAGTACTGTGAATACAGCAGAGAAAAAAAAAAACAAACTCATAGAACTTACATTCTAGTGTGTATGTGGTGGGGAGACTATAAACTTGATAATTAAGCAAAATATAAGATGTTAGTAATTTTAAAAAAGCAAGCAGGTGAGGCAGATAGGAAGTTTTTGGGAGCAAAGGTGATGATTTTGCAAATGGCGATCAGTTAAAGACTTCAAAAAATCATTTGAGAAAAGGTTTGAGGGAAGAGAGGGTGAGCCATGCACACAGAAAAGGGAGAAGTATTTCATGCAGAAATACTCCCTGAGATAGGAGCAAGTCTGACACATTTAAAGAACAGCAAATAGGCTGAGGTAAAGAAAGTGAGAGGAAGATGAATAAGAGATGATATCAGAAAGCCAAGGAGAATGGAAAGGACAGCACTTACTAAGGGTTTTAGTTTTCACTCTGAGTGAAATCTGAAGTCCCTGCAGTGTTTGGAAGAGTGCCTCATCTCTTTAGCTATGTTTTTTTGGAGTTATCTATTTTAAAGGACCCTGGGGGCAATGGTGGAAGTGTGGAAAATCACTGGGAAACTACGGTAAGGACTGAGGAGAGAGATGACTGTGGCTTAGACCACATTAATAGTGGTGGATATTATGAGAAGTGATTGCATTCTGGATATATGCCGAAGAGAGTGTCAAAAGCATTTGCTGACCAAACAGGTTATTGTTCATAAAAGGAACAGAGATGGACTCCAAGGTTTCTGGCCTGAGAACTTGGAAGAATGGAGTTCCTCCTTACTAAGATGAGGACAAGGCAGAAATCAGTAGCTCGGGGTTTGAATATTTTATGGTTGAGATGACCATGAGACATCCATGTCAGATACTGAACCACTGTTAACAATTCAGAGGTGTAACTGAGGAAGAAATCTGACCTCTTAGGCGTAAAGCATCAGAATATTGAATGGCTATAAGGCAAGCAGTCCAGATGAATTCCCTAAGGAGGTGAGAGTTTGAAAGATAGGAGGCGCAAGGACTCCCCTGGGACACTGTTAGGAGTTGGAAGGGAGACTAGCAAAAGAAACTGAGAGGAAGTGGCTGATCGAGAGGAAGGAAACCAGAAGAGCCCTGGGAAGTCTAGTGAAGAAAGGCTGATTTGGTAGAGTTGTTGAGAGCCCTGAGAAAATGAAAAGGATAAATTCAGAGAACCGGTTGCTGTTCAGTTGCTAAGTCAGGTCCAACTCTTTGCGACTTCAGGGACTGTAGCTTGCCATGCTCCTCTGTCCTCCACTATTTCCCAGAGTTTGCTAAAGATCCACAGAGGGGCAATTGAATAACTCATCAGGAGTAACTACCTCAAATAATCGTTGAGGACAACTCAACTTAGAGAAACACTCTTGTAATCTCTTCCCTAGCTCATTTCACTTAAAACCAAAGGAGATGAATCATTTTTCAAATATTTAAAGCCCAGCAGCATATAAAGGAAAAAGTAATTCTTTTTATACTAAAAAATTTATTCTAATAAAATTTATTGTTACCCAGCCTCCAATTAGATTAGACATTTGCTGGACTTGAGAAATGACTGAGAATGCAGCAGTATTGATGGGAGCATTTGTGGACTCTGGGTTGGTGTTTCTAATTTTTGAAGAATTTTTCTAACATCATGCAGAACAGCACTTATTAGATAAGTCAAGTAATTGTCATTTCATTCAAGTGAATACAACTTTAATATATTCACAGGAATAGCAGTATCAGATACATCTCCATAATGTTGATAGATTATCCCTGCTCCCCCAAAGAAACAAACTTTAGCCCAAAAAAGTTTTCCAAATAAATTCTTCCAAATTTCTAAGAACATTTTAAGATAATCCCTATACAATACAAATTATGCTAAACTATACTTAGTTTTCTCTTGATTTTCCTAACAACATGCAATGAACACATTTGTACATAAATCATTGACATCTCTGATTATTTTCTAATAGTAATTCCTAGAATTAGAGTTATAAACAAAGTCTTAAATATTTTCTTAAGTTTCTTTGCATATTGCCAAGTTGCTGTGTGGGAGGGAAATACCATTTTATATAAACAGTGCCTAAGAATGCTTTTATTCATCAAAGACTTTTTAACTTTGCCAATAAACAAAGAGTATAGCTTATTTTTTAAAATAAACATTTCTCCAAAAGTATATAGAAATATGAAAACAGATGTATTAAAAATTACAGCAATTCTCTCTGGGTTAAGAAATTGCATGAATTTTTATTTTCCTTTTGCTTTTGAATCTTCTGAGGAAACAAACTCATTATATACTTCAACCTCTCCCTACACAACCACTCCATCTCTCCCACCACCACCTCCATATGGTTTTTCAACTTAATTTTGCTATTTATGATATTGAATGACCATCCACTTACTACCTTGAGGTAATTTGTTTATCATCAGATTTTGTCTTCTATCATTTGTATGTCCATTATCATCAAATTCTCTTATTTTCCACTTCACACTGTCTGGTTTCCTTTCAAAGATTCTCTCCCATCTAAGCCTTGAATCCATTTCTAACATAGTGATCCTCTTTATTTTAATTTTGGACTATTAAATAAAATCTTAACTAGTCTTTATTACTCTGATCTTTTTCTTGCATAATCTATTACTATGTTGGACTAGTTTTCCAAACAATGCTTTGATCACCTCATTAACTCTTAAAAACCCACTATTACCCACTAAGTCACTATTACTGAATTCCCACTCAGGCTTAAACTGGCTTTTTACCTAGACAGACAAAGAAAAAAAAAAACTTGCTTTTTTTCAGTTATTTTTCCTAACAGAAGCCTATTTGTGGTCTTATGAAATCACATAATCAGTAATTAATGTATTACCATTAAATATTTGCCTGTTTATTTAAGATTTTTTCATAGTTATACTCTATTTGCCCATATAAAATAAAATGCTAAAAAGCAGCATTTTTATATTTTCATAGAACCTAAGTCTCTACCGTAAACATAATGCAAATAATCATTAGTTTAGTAAATTATCATTTTATTTGAAGACAGATAATTTTGTTACAGAAGTTAAAAATGTTGAGTTTTTTTCATTATATTGTATTAAAGTTAACATATAACATTATTNAGCTGGTAGTTAGGATCTTTGGTTGCAAAGATCACGTTATCTTAAGTGACAGATTTCTCCAAGGCAATGTGGAAGAATAGAGAAGACAGGAATCTCAGTCACATAGGACTAAGACCTTGTGGGGGATTAAATTCTGTCTGGGAACTGGAAGGTTATACTAGATCCAAGGCAGCTCAAGGGAACACGTACTTTGTCTGGGCCCCTTTCTAAGGGTCTGCCACAGACCAGGTAGGGACACTCTCTCTGTATCTGGTGCTCCTGCTAACACTGCTTCTCATTTTGTTTCTGCATATTCAAGAACTTCTGTCTACTCCTGGCTTCCACTGTGTTATAATATCTAGTTACAGCTTTTTCTCTGTATGTTTTTCATCTTCTGATCCTGCCGTTAATTATCTGTCTGGGTCTCAAATTCAATCTTTGCAAGAGAGAATTTGATTGATCTGGTTAATTATTGTCATTCTTATTGAATATCTCTCTTGGGCAGTTGGACAGACTATGAATAGGCTGGTCAATTGGATGTGTCAAAGTTGACAGAGCCCAGTGGCATAGAACAAAGTGACCTCAGAGCTATGGGAGTAGAAGGCACTGCTCCAAAAGTGGTAATATCAAGTGAAGCAACTTTGCCTGATCCTAGGTATAGTGAAGAAAAATAAACTTGAGACAATACAATGATGGCCATAAGTGCCAAAATGAGTCATTTAGATTTATTTGACTAGGCAGTTGTTCTCAGTTTTATCAGACATCTTCTTGTAATGTCTTCTATGCTATTCTTAAATGAGGATTATAAATACTATAGACTAAATACACATATTTTTAGAGAATCAATATAGTGCTTTAATACAAGGGAGAAATAAAAGGAAAGTGATATAACAAAATAATGCAGTTTCTCATGGAACAGCTACACTAGAAGTCAAAAAGCAGTGGTCAGATGCTTGCAGCAATACAAGACAAAATTATACCTGTTCTGGCTACAACTCAGACTGATCTAAGTGCATTGTATTGGTGGATGAGATGCCATCAACAATAATGCAAGCAATAACAGTAATTTTAAAAAATGGTATCATCAACCCCTAGCACAGTGCTCAGTACTCATTTAGCATTTTTTGAGATGAAAAACTAATTGTTTTGAAAGCAAAAGAGATCCATTCAAGATTTTTAAAAAAGAGAAGTACCTAGATCAGAACAATCTTCAGGAAGATTTTGTTTTTCTAATGAGGAAGATTACATTTTTAAAAAATTTTTATTTATTTATTTTTGGCTGTGCCGGGTCTTTGTTGCTGCACACAGGCTTTCTCTAGTTGCAGCATGAGGAGGTTACTCTTTAGTTTCAGCGCATGGGCTTTTCACTGTGGTGGTTCTCTTGCAGGCTCAGTAGTTGTGGCACATGGGCTTAGTTGCCCTACAGCATGTGGGATATTCCTGGACCAGTGATTGAACTTGTGTCCCCTGCGCTGGCAGGTGGATTCTTAACCACTAGATCACCAGGGAAGCCCTTCACAAAGATTTAAGGCCTTAAAAGATAATGAGCTTCAAGGTCTGGGTTGTTTCCATAGTTGGCTCATCGGGAAGATCCCCTGGAGGAGGACATGGCAACCCACTCCATTATTCCTGCCTGGAAAATCCCAAGGACAGAGGAGCCTGGTGGGCTACAGCCCACAGGGTCACAAAGAGCAGGACACAACTGAAGTGACTTAGCATGCACACCCAATTCTACCCCAGTGCTTTAATAGTAGGCACTCAATACTTGATTTTAAATTGAATTGATTTAAATCAAATAATTTCTCCAGCAAAGTGCACCCACAGGGCCCTTTGATATAACATTATCTTTGGGCAGAACTCCAGAAAAGTAGTGTTGTGGAAGAATTTCCCTCACCACAGGGCCCAAAGTCAATCCTACCTCTATAGCATATGTACACGACTCTGGAGTCTGAAATAGAAATGTTTTGGGTCCAGCTCTGTTGCAAAGAAAGCTACATTCTGTCAGATCATCTCAAGATTCAGTAGCAACAAGTGCAAGGACCAACAATTACAGAAGTCTTTAACAAAAATCCATTCTGTGTAGTTGGCACACAACGTGTTTCAAACTTTATTTGCCTGTTGAGGAATGTCTTAATCAACAAGAGTAGTGCCCGACACATAATAGCCACTTAACAAATATATGTTGAGTGGATGAATGAATAGCAGTAGTCGAAAACAATGCCTAAGACAGAAAAATGAAAAAGCAAAATTCTAGTGTGTTTGACACCAGAATCACATCTGGGACTTACTATTAGTTTTCAGTTTGAAGAACCATTAAACTGTCTGACTCAAAGCAAGCATTCAGGCTACACAAAATTACTATGGAAAAGTAAGCAATATGTGAGCACAGTGACAAAGTAGTGCAGAGGAGTCTAAAATGAAACGTAACAGCTTCTTAATCGTCTTCTCTCCCACCTTCAGTCTTTACCCCAGATAGGTCCAACTTTCTAAAGGTAAAACTGTTTGAAAGATCTGGACTTCCCTGGTGGTAGTGGATAAACATCTGCCTGCCAGTGCAGGGAACACGAGTTCGATCCCTGGTCTGGGAAGATTTCACATACTGAGGAGCAACAAAGCCTGTGTGTCACAAGTACTGAGAACCTGTGCTCTGGAACCCATGAGTTGAAACTACTGACCCCGTGTGCCTAGAGTCTGTGCTCTGCCAGAGGAGTCTGTGCACCACAGTGAAAAGTAGCCCCTGCTGTCCACAACTATAGAAAGCCTGCATGCAGCAACAGAGACCCAGCACAACCAAAAAATAAACTAAGAGAAAAGCCTTAAAAAAAGATCAGATGACATTATGTACCTATTTTCAGCTTTATCAGTTTTCTCTATGAAACTACTGATTTGATTAAGAAGACTTAACACATGGAGTTGACTTTCAAAGGGTGGGGAAAGTTTGTAAGGAAACACTTCTACCATTTCAGCTTTGGTAGCCATGGCAGATGTTGCTAGTATCGAGCCATTGCTCTCTCTTTAATAGCAAAAACACGACACTATTTAAAGTAAATACTTACTGAGTATTATGTTCAGGCATTTTAAGCACTCACGTTGCAAATATAATCTCATTTAATTCTCACAACTTATTTATGAACTATGTACTATTATTATCCCCATCTTTCTGATGAGAAAACTGAGACTGCGGTTAAATAACATGTTCTGAGTCATACAGAAGACAGTAAACAGTGGCAATTTAACACAAACTTGCTTGATGAAAATCTGAAAATGTCTCATAACACAACCCTGAATCCCCCTTCTGTCAGACTCCTGGAAACTCCTTGTCTTTTAAAATGTATACCAAACAACATTTAAAAAATGCTGTGATGAGTCAAGTGGGATAAAATATCAAAAGATGATCTGGGGAAATGATGCCAACTCTTAAAAAGAAAATAAGTTTTCCTGTAAGGCAGTGGTTGGCAGCCACTTTTCCTCATGAATTTCCTCATTTTGCCCAGTGAGAACGTTTTCGGATAGAGGACAAAGACTGACAATCAGAAATGAGAGCAGTCAACAAAACAAGCTACAAGCATAGCAACAGGATAGTTTACATGGTAAGCATAATGCAATAATTTAAAATAATGATCCTGAAGGTATGTGTGACAAGGGCCAATGTTTACATAACAGTACCTGAAAACGGTAAAATAGAAAATGACAGCTCTGTTGCAGCTATGTGAAAAATCTCTTCTTTATGAACAGTAATGTAAAGAGAGAAGCAGAAGTAATTGTGGTTTCTGGTTGACGGAGTGTAATTAGGTGTCATTCCCCTCCCCCGCAGCAATTTCTGTGGTGTCATCTTTTAACTAAAAAATAAACAAGGAACAATAAAACATCATTATACTAAAATGGGTTCTGGCTTCAGCACTGCACAAGTGGGGAGAAACTGGAGAAAGACTTTCAGATCATGTTTATCAGGGATCTCTGGAGTTCCCTCTGGCATGCTCCCACCGTGTTGGGATGTCATCTCAGAAACCAAGGTTCATTTTCTCTTGGAATTCTGGAAGTTATATTGGTGTCATGGTTGGTGCAGAACCTGGAAGTCATGCTGGGCTCTGGACTGTTGTTACACGATGTCTGAAGCAGCCTCTTCCCGTGATTTTCTTGGATCCAGAAGTACTTAGCACATCCCACAGCCCAGGTCTGACAGCAGCTAAATTCTGCAGCTTCAGCGTTTTCTCCTATATGGATTTGGACTCCAGCCATGTTGATATGCTCTGTAATCCCGTAAAAAGAGCCATGCATTTTCTCACTCCCCCCCACTCTTTGTTTTTCTGGGATGCTCTTCCTCCCAATCTCTGCTTATCAAAAGTACTGTTCATTCTAGGGTCCAAATTCCATTCCTTCCATGAAGACTTTTGTATTCACCCCAGAGGAAATTAGCTCCTTCCTCTCAGTTATCAAAGTTTCTAGCCTAATGTAAGTATTCTGAGCACATTTAAGGTAGGCTAGACTAACATACCCCGGGATTTCTTTGGAAGGAATGATGCTAAAGCTGAAACTCCAGTACTTTGGCCACCTCATGCAAAGAGTTGACTCATTGGAAAAGACTCTGATGCTGGGAGGGATTGGGGGCAGCAGGAGAAGGGGATGACAGAGGACAAGATGGCTGGATGGCATCACTGACTCAATGGACGTGAGTCTGAGTGAACTCCGGGAGTTGGTGATGGACAGGGAGGCCTGGTGTGCTACGATTCATGGGGTTGCAAAGAGTCGGACACGACTGAGCGACAGAACTGAACTGAACTGAGACTAACATACATTGCTTGGTAGTTTAGGTGTATTAAATCCATCTTCCACTTAAGTTATTTTCAACAAAAGTGGTTTACCAGATGAAACTCCATCATAACTCAACAAAGATCCATACTATAATCTGGTGATACATGTTTCAGTCAAGAGAACTTTGAAATTTCAGTTAGTTCTCTTTCCTAGGTGGCTCTGTTTCATAGGATTTGACTTGTTCTGGCTCATGTAGCACTCAAGTATCCCTTGTTAATCTGCCTTCCCTTTGCTGCCTCATAGGCTTAAGAGCATATCTGAATGTGAGGAGGGCATTATGAATATGAAAACCATATTCTACTGTTTTCAGTGAATTATAGTTACTTTTGGGCATCCCTTGGTGGCTCAGTGATAAAAAAAAAAAAAAATCCACCTGCAGTGCAGGGGCCACAAGAGAGGTGCTTTTGATCCTTGGGTTGAGAAGATCCCCTGGAGGAGGGCATGGCAACCCACTCCAGTAATCTTGTCTGGAGAATCCCATGGACAGAGGAGCCTGGTGGGCTACAGTCCAGAGGATTGCAAAGAGTCGGACACAACTGAGTCACTGAGCATGCACGCTTGATATTGAAGATATTTAATATTCTGATATTTTAGCAGGATTGTATTTAATAAATATTTATATTTTTACTCAAATTCAAATGTAAAATTTGAAGAAATCCTTTCCAAAGCTACAACATCTATGATAGGCTCTTTATAGGCAAATATGCACATATATATATATAAAGTAATCCAAGGACAAATCAGAACCTGTAAGGCCTTCATAGTCATTTTTATATTTATCCACCAAGTGTTTACTGAAGTTTGGAAGAGGAGAAGTGAGCCAGACTTTTTTTTTAAAGTGTGAGTCATTACATTTTGCGTTTTACATGTGTAAACTCATTTCATTAATTTAATGCTTCATGTTCTTGTTCAGTCACTAAGTCGTGTCTGACTCTTTGCAACCCCATGGACTACAGCATGCCAGGGTTCCTTGTCTTTCACTATCTCCCAGAGTTTGTTCAAACTCATGTCCATTGAGTAGACGATGCCATCCAATGCTTCTGGGTATGATTTATTCCCAGGCTTCCCAGATGGTACAGTGTTAAAGAATCAGATGCACGAGATGTGGGTTCAATCCCTGGGTCAGGGAGACCCTTTGGAGGAAGAAATGGCAACCCTCTCCAGTATTCTTGCCTGGAAAATTCCAAGGACAGAGGAGCTTGGCAGGCTACAGACTAGGGGTAACAAAGAGTCGGACACAACTGAGCACACACAAATGAATATGAGTTATTCATTTTGCAGGTGAAGAAATGAGAGTGAGTATCAGAGGAGACACAATTGTCAGGTGGCTGAATTGGGATCTCCATTTATGGCACTTTAAATTCAAAGTCCTTGAATATAAGTACAGTGATGCTTCAATGATTCACTGACTTTGTACAAAAGGTAGGTCCATATGTTCTGAGAAAATACTAAAATGAATTACATGCGTATTCTGTATTAGGTAGTTTTAGTTTGCAAAAATGAAAATATAGGTACATAAAAAACTACAATACATACAACCTCAAACTCCAATACTTTGGCCACCTGGTGTGAAGAACTGACTCATTGGAAAAGACCCTGGGAAAGATGCTGGGAAAGATTGAAGGCAGGAGGGGAAGGGCACGGCAGAGGATGAGATGGTTGGATGGCATCACCAACTCAATGGACATGAGTTTCAGCAAGCTTTGGGAGTTGGTGATGGGCAGGGAAGGCTGGCGAACTGCAGTCCATGGGGTAACAAAGAGTCAGACATGCCTGAGCAACTGAACTGAACTGAAACAACTACAATACATAATAGAATGTTAAGGGACAGAAATAGATATGTCAATTGTAGTTTATATGATAAAATATTGTTTAGGTGAAATTATAACTTGAAGGTCTGCATACCTTTGTTCAAATTCTTACATGTTTTATCCATTAGATGTAGAAAAAGAAGATGGAATCTAAGTGACAGTAATAAATGGCTTTCCAAAGCCAAATGCAATCATGACATAATATTCTAATTATCTCATTTTGGGTTTCTGAACAGTGTGTTAAGAAGGCCATACAAACTCCTGTTCACATTTCTTTTTGTTGTTTTTTCATGTGGTTGTGTTTCTTTTCTCATCTTTTACACTTGAACTTGGAGAAGCACAGGAGGAAGGGTCAGGCTGCCAGAAGTCCCTTCAGTGTGTTTTAGAAGCATAACTGCTTAGTCTCAAGCTGTTGGCACAGTCGTAGATAGGACACAATGCTTCTGCAATTAATCTTTCTGATATACCAATGAGACTTTGCAGAACAGGAAGATTTCCACTAGTTACTTGCTCTTTTCACTCATTCCTGGCCAGTCAGCTGGGCAAATAAGCCATAAGAACTCTGACTGAAAGCCAAAGAAGGGGCTAGAGCTATTAGCATTTACATCTTCTCAGTATGATCATTTCCTCCAGGTAACTGAGTTTGGACAGATCCTATTCGATGAAATAAGGTCTATATATTATTACTTATGATAATATATATATGTATTATTCACAGTGTACCCATATGTCATTTTGGATATACTATATTTCTAGTTATTCTATGCGTCTGTTTACATGTATACCATCCTAAAGGAGACCAGTCCTGGGTGTTCATTGGAAGGACTGATGCTGAGGCTGAAACTCCAGTACTTTGGCCACCTCATGCGGAGAGTTGACTCATTGGAAAAGACCCTGATGCTGGGAGGGATTGGGGGCAGGAGAAGAAGGGGACGACAGAGGATGAGATGGCTGGATGGCATCACCCACTCGATGCACATGAGTTTGGGTGAACTCCGGGAGTTGGTGATGGACTGGGAGGCCTGGCGTGCTGTGATTCATGGGGTTGCAAAGAGTCGGACACGACTGAGCGACTGAACTGAACTGATACCTTTCTAAAGCAAACTATTGCAAAATTTAAAACAAAGAGATTGACTTTCCAAAGTAGATCGTTAGGAAGGAACATTATCATCTACTTTTAGAAAGGACAATAATGGTGTTCAGAAGCTAAATGGCAGGGGGCCATTCCCTCTGGGCCTCCAGCAATTATTCATATTTTTGCTAGCTCTGAGGGAGTTCAGCTTTGTCTTTTCTATCATAGAAGCCTTTTTCTACCTGGATGAAGATATAAATTCTGCGGCCACCAGCAAGAATGGAGCCTGTATACTCTGACCTTTACTTGCCAGAAGCAAGTGTGCAACAGCCAGAAAAAGAAATAAATGTAAACATTCCACTGTTACTGCATTCTTCAGTAAACAAAGCCTTATTTTATTGAGTTATCTTTACAGGGTTTAAAAATGTATTCCTGATCATGAGAAGATTGAGAACATGGTGCTTTTGCACTGTCAGGAAAGTTGGAAAACCTAATCTCAGTGACTAAATGAAACAGTTGTATCTCAATGTTGAGCATTGTACGAATGCTCTGTGTAGAGCAGGGAGGCCTTTCCAATGAGTCTGCAGCTCTGGAAGGCTCGTGGCTTGAAAGCCTGTCCATTGAGAAGAGGGGCGTGGAAAAAGTAATGAGAAATGAACCTCAGCTTCTGCCCCTCAAGCTCAGTGTGATGTTGAGACAAATGGTACCTCCTGTTCCCAATAGGCGGGGGTGGATAAAATAGGTCTTCACTTCTCATTCTAAGGGAGGTGGGAGGTCTTCCTGACCCACTATTTTCCTTCCTGAAATACGGCAATTCCCTTCTTAAAATCATACATCCTTCTCACTCATCTCATGCTTCAAGAACAAAGGTGGGAGTTTCTTTCTGTTGAATGCTTTGTACTGGGTCTCAGTTTTACTTCTTTTGCCAAGATGGTGCCTAAAGCTATGATTAGTATTTCCTCTGTGTTCTTAAAGCATTGAGTCAGAAGAGTGGATTTTGAACTAAGTGCAAGACTATGTCTTATTCTACTTTATACTTCCCAGTTTCCACCATATACCTTGCACATTTTACTTTTGTAGTAAATAATTTTTTTTTTGGATTCCATTTTACATGTGTTTATATCTATTCATAGGAAAGTATTTTGGACTTTAATTCTGCTTTGTAGGAAACCATGATATTTTATGAGTCTTCTACTGTATACATATTCAACATCTCAAAACATTTTAAGACAAAAACTGTGGATAATTACCCCAGCTCATATAGTTCCAGAAAGTCAGATGTGATTCTAGCTTCTTTCAGAACCACAGAAGCAACATGAGAGTCTTGTGATTGAGTTATTATTGTTCACTGAAGTATCTTAAGTGTCAAGAATAGTTCTTGGCATATAAAAAGTATTCAATGATTTTAAAATTATCATTATGAATATTTGCAGTTGTACATAGCAAAACGGGTGCAATGGATATTTCTCACTTACTTTTTTTCCATTTACTTTGTATAATTAAACAATTCACAGGAGAAATTCTTGATGGGTCAAATACATATCCAACCGTACTACAACCTAAATCATAGAATGTAGAAGACATATAGTCAAGTGATGATATCAATCAATTTATTATGGATCAATTTTCAGCCAAGCATCCCCCTAAACCTGTCTAATGTTTTGGCAAGATACTTGAAAGGACTCACTAAAAATTTATTAGTGTAGCTTGAAGTAGTTTTTTTTTTTTTTTTAATTCTCTGGCTTAACAAAGAGAATACTGTTTGCCCTGTGAATATATAGATTTTATAGTTTAACGTAGTAATGGTTATGGTTGCCAAGAATCACTGTTTTAAATGAGCCTTTATTAAAACCATTGCTGTGTTTAAGCTTTCATTTTATGTGTTGCATTTTTATTTAAAACTTATTCTATTTAAATTTGTCTAACTTTTATAATCAAAGCTTAACTTGAGTACTGCTTTGGAAATATATTTTGTATCACTTCACACCTTCTTTGCAATGAATCTAGTAGTTTCAGTTAATTGATACTGATTTTGAACATAGCAATATGCAAACTTTACAAACAGAATTCACATTAGTATTAAAGATCATAATTCTTTCATATGTAATGTATGTAAGTCAAGATAGAGCTTTGAAAGACTAAGCATTTCAGACACTGATTCAGACTTCAAAATTACTAGCTTAGTGCAGTAGCCACAGAACCAAATGGACAATTTTGTAACTTACTATATGTTATGAATTTAAAGATTACTTAAGGTTTATAGAAAGAACCTAACAGTAAAATTTTAAACTGAGAACAGGAAAGGTGAACTTTAAACTCCAATTCTGTGCACAAGAGAAGCTAATTATTTATATGGGCCAAAAATATAAAAAGGGCTAACCCTATATTTCCTTTCTAGATGAAATCTGTTATAAATGATGCCAGCATATTTATTAGTTATATTATTTTAAACTAGCTTCTTTTGAGAATGTCAAAGTGATGACATCATTCTGTTTATGAATAAGTTCAACGAAGTGAGTTTTGGTTCTTTCAAGTGTCATTTTCTAATAAACATGTGATTTCTTTCCTTTTAAACTTTGTTGAAGGAAATGGCAACCCACTCCAGTGTTCTTGCCTGGAGAATCCCAGGGACGGGGGAGCCTAGTGGGTTGCTGTCTCTGGGGTCGCACAGAGTCGGACACGACTGAAGTGACTTAGCAGCAGCAGAAGTATAGCTGATATACAAAACATCACACATATTTAATGTTTACACCATGAAATGTTTTCCACACCCATATACCTGTGATATCATCATTACAATCAAGCTATTAAACATACCCATTATCTCCAAAAATTTCCTTATGTTTTTGTGTGTGTGTGTTTAGGTCTTGTGGTAAGGACACAATATGAGATCTAGCTTCTTAATATATTTTAAAGTGCACAATATCATATTGTTAACAGGTACCGTGTTTTATAGCCAAGATTTGGAAATAACCCTTATATCCATCAACATATGAGTAGATAAAGAAAATGTGGTACAGATATGGATATTATAGCCTTGAAAAGAAAATTATTCCATTTGTAACAACCTGGATGAAATAAGGATATTATGCTAAGTGAAGTAGGTTAGTCGCAGAAGGATAAAAATTGCATATGCGTGTGTGTGCTTAGTCACTCAGTCATGTCCAACTCTGCATCCCCATGGACTGTAGCCCACAGGGCTTCTCTGTCCGAGGGATTATCCCTGCAACAATACTGGTGTGGGTTGCCATTTCCTGCTCCAGGGGATCATCTTGATCCAGGGATCGAACCTGCATCTCCTGCGTCTCTTGAATTGGCAGGTGGATTCTTTACCACTGGCACCACCTGGGAAGCTCATGGAATAATTCATGATTCCTAGACAGCATATTAAAAAGCAGAGGAGTGTGGAAAAATAGGCCACCATCTGCGTAGTGTGGGGCTCAGGGGCCTGGATGGAGGGCGTGCCGTGAGACTTGAGAATCCATCTGTCAGCCTGACCTGTGGGATGCGCTGCGAAATGGCCAAGCGCCACCTCGGTCTTCTCCCAACCTCAGGCCCAGGCCCCGAGAGGCCAAGATTAAGACTCGAGACCTTCACGGCAAGAAGAAGGAGGAGCTGCTGAAACAGCTGGAAGACCTGAAGGTGGAGCTGTCCCAGCTGCGCGTGGCTAAAGTGACAGGTGGCGCGGCTTCCAAACTCTCCAAGATCCGAGTGGTTCGTAAATCTATTGCCCGTGTACTGACCGTCATTAACCAGACTCAGAAAGAGAACCTGAGGAAATTCTATAAGGGCAAGAAGTACAAGCACCTGGATCTGTGGCCCAAGAAAACACGTGCCATGTGCTGCTGGCTCAACAAGCATGAAGAGAACCTGAAGACCTAGAAACAGCAGCGGAAGGAGCGGCTGTACCCCTTCTGGAAGTACGCCGTTAAGGCTTGAGCATCCAGCTGTCAATAAAACAGACCACCGGGGGCGGAAATAAATAAATAAATAAAAAGCAGAGACATTACATTGCTGACAAAGGTCTGTCTAGTCAAGGCTATGGTTTCTCCAGTAGTCATGTATGGATGTGAGAGTTGGACTATAAAGAAAGCTGAGCACAGAATTGATGCTTTTGAAAGTCCCTTGTACTGCAAAGAGATCAAACCAGTCAATCCTAAAGGAAATCAGTTCTGAATATTCATTGGAAGGACTGATGCTGAAGCTGAAACTCCAATACTTTGGCCACCTGATGCGAAGAGCTGACACTTTGGAAAAGACCTTGATGCTGGGAAAGATTGAAAGCGAGAGGAGAAGGGGATGACAAAGGATGAGATGGCTGGATGTCATCACTGACTCAATGGACATGAGTTGGGAGTTGGTGATGGACAGAGGCCTGGCGTGCTGCAGTCCATGGGGTTTGCAAAGAGTCAGACAAGACTGAGTGACTGAACTGAACTGAACTAACATTTAGAAAAGATAACTGCTCAGGCAGTAAACTTTGTCAGTACATTATAACAAAATAAATGCATATATTTGATGTTTCAATAAGGCATATCATGGAATTATTGGAACTTTTTAGAGTTCAGGTTCTATTTTTAAAAGCTGCTGCAACACTGCAAAGTAGCCATAGGCTAAAAATATAAATTAAATGTAAAGATAGTTGATCTGTGCAAATTGGATTACAATATGTAATTTTTGGTGAATCAATTATTAAGAATAAAGACAATTAATATTTTTCTTT
>SJYQ01000560.1:946891-1009367 GCA_006410935.1 Redunca redunca
TATATTTTATAAAATTGTGATACCAAAATGTTATTATTTACTATTTTTAAGTTAATACTCATGTGTTCTTCCATTGTGTTTTATAAGTAATAATATATTTTAAAAGAAAGAGCTTCATATCTTAGTACCTTTAACCGTTACTTTTCCCCCCTGTTTTTTCAACAAGGGTCTCCACATTCTCATTTTTCAATGGGATCTACACATTTTGTAAACATCCTTAATTACAGTCTAGTATGGCCAATTTTCTTAAAATGAACAGTTGAGAAGTTTTCATTTCTGCTTATCTTAATATTTAGAAAAGATAACATAGTAATATCTTCTTACTGTGATCCTTTTTTCCCCTCCTTTTTTCCAGTGCTTTGGTTTTCACTGATAACACCACTTTCTTTGTGTCTGGTTAGGTTTTCTAAAGCAATAAGGGACTATATTTTTTCTTAGAGTAAGACTCTAGGTTTAAGATCTAAATCATGGTTTTCTAGCTCATAAGTTATTTTCCACTTACATGACTATCAAGAACCAGATTTGAAAAGAAAATGTTTTCTTCAGTGAGAAGATCCCACCAGCTATCATGCACCATATTTGACAAAGCTGGTGAATGAGCAAAAGACACAAATTGTTACAGAATCCCAAAACAAACTGCACTCTTGTTTCAGCACCACCTGGGGCCTCTTCATGTATGAAGGAGGAAAAGGAAATATGCAAATGTTAATGTTCATTTACATAGAGCTGATTCCACTGAATAGTTTTCCTGGGTTTACTAATGTTTTCATGATTTCTTCAGCGTATACTTATCAATCATTTTTCTTGTCAGTAAGAACCTCATTTCTGTTTGTATCCATGTTAAGTGTTGCCTGAAGGTACTGCAATTTCTGAATCCTCTCAAGGTAAGAATTTCCTTGGAAAAGTCTATAATTCTTGACAGAAATGAAATCGCCATTACTGAAAAAGCAAATAGCAATGATGCGAGTGCATAATAAGCAACCGACTAACAGACTTCATTCTTTACTTTAATGGGACTCTTGATTACCATACGTAGAACATAAAAATGAAGCAAAAACATTCCAGCACTAATGCAAAGCTGCAGTTTTCTTCCCTCTGGGTATGGATACCATTCTGTGCATGGATCCCAGTGTCCCTTAGTTGATCATTACCAATAAGTGCCTTAAAGAGACACTAAAATTAAAGGTCCCTTGTCAAGTTAAAGCATATCTGCCTTTCTAGTCAATACGCTGTCTTCAGGAGAGGGTGACCCAATAAATAATTAGAAAATCAAGCCAATATCTATCTGTTCCTCAAGTGGATCAAAACTTTCACTATTATGCTGCTGCTGCTAAGTCGCTTCAGTCGTGTCCAACTCTGTGTGACCCCATAGACAGCAACCCACCAGGCTCTGCCGTCCCTGGGATTCTCCAGGCAAGAAGACTGGAGTGGGTTGCCATTTCCTTCTCCAGTGCGTGAAAGTGAAAAGTGAAAGTGAAGTCACTCAGTCATGTCCGACTCTTCACAACTCCATGGATTGCAGCCTACCAGGCTCCTCCATCCATGGGATTTTTCCAGGCAAGAGTACTGGAGTGGGGTGCCAACCTCTACTAACTGAAAAAAAAGTATCTAGTGGATCATAATGAGAGGCAAGACCTCTTGGTCTCACTATCCTGTATGAATTCAAAGAATTCCTTAGGATTGCTTACTCATTTTCTTGTTGAACTGTCTTGAGAAAAAGATGCTATGGTGTTAGATTATTTGTTTTTTTATATTTCAAATGTCTGTATAAAAGGGCTTCCCAGGTGGCACAGTGGTAAAGAATCCACCTGCCAATGCAGGAGACACAGGAGATGCAGCTTCAATTCCTAGGTCAGGAAGATCCCCTGGAGTAGGATATGGCAACCCATTCCAGTATTCTTGCCTGGAAAACCCCATGAACAGAGGAGCCTGGTGGGTGATTGTCCATGGGGTTGCAGAGTCAGATGCAACTGAACATGCATGCATGTCCACATAAAAATCTCTTTTGCATGTATTTTTAAGTTATAATCAGGTTCACAAAACAATATTTAATATACAAAAATGCATCTGACTATAAAATTCTTTATTTCCACTTTCTAACAATTTAATTTTTTTCAGGCTTCATTAACCACAGTTAAGATTGCTGCAAGAGCAGGTCTCATTGAACTTTTTGCACTTATCTGTTTAATTCTTATCAACAGGTCAAGTGAAAATGGGCATATTAAAACTGCCTTGTCTTTATTCAAAAGAACTACCAGCATCTGTAACAATCTACAACTTATTCTAAACCTGTTATGGAATGAAAGTTTATGTTCCCCTAAAAGTAATATTCTGAAATCTTAACCCTCATTGTGATGGTATCAGGAGGTACTGGCAAGTAATTAGGTCATCAGGGTGGAGTTCTCATGAAAGAGATTAGTGCCCTTATAAAAAGAGACATGGTAGAGTTTGCTTTCTCTCTCTGTTCCCCACCATTTGTGGATACAATGGAGAAGATAGCTGTATGCAAAGTAGGAAGACAACAAATTGGCTGGTGCTTTGATCTTGGAGATCCAACCTCCATAACAGTGAGAAACACATGCTTGTTTTTTAAGCTATTCAATCTATGGCATTTTTATTATAGTAGCCCAGATGGACTAAGACAATACTCTTACTTTAAGTAGGAAAGGACAAGGAAGTTATGAACTGTCTCAGTAAAGTGATTCTCTTCATTCTTTAAGCCCTTACCGTTAACAGTACCAAGACTGGAATAATTTCAGATTCTGTCCTTAAGTTTTCTTAATGGGTTTCTCAGTACATAGAAGACGCATCATTCACATATTTAAAACACGTATTTAAGATTATTTGCTAGACAAGACCAAGCCCTGGGGATAAAATTGTGTATCCCTGCTGTCCTGGTACCCTTAGTCAGGTGTGTGAGACCAACAATAAATAGATAAAAATAAAGCTATAAACTGATGATGAATACTATGAAAAAATAAGAGAATTACATATGAGAATTTCAAATAGGTATCTTAAAAGAGGCGAGGGAAATATTGTCTGAAAAATTATACTGAATTTTAGAGAGACTAAGATTCTGTCCTTATTTATAGTTACCTCAAGTTTGGGGCTTTCTCAGTGGCTCAGCAGTAAAGAATCCACCTCAATGCAGCAGACACAGGAGACGTAGATTTGATCCCCGTGTTGGGAAGATCTCCTAGAGAAGGAAATGGCTACCCACTCCAGTGTTCTTGCCTGGAGAATCCCACGGACTGGAAACTGGCAGGCTACTCTAGTCCATGGGGTCACAAAGAATCAGGCATGACTGAAGCAACATAGCATGCACACAAGTTTGGCAGCAGTCAACCCCACTGGACCCAAGAAAGCCCTTTCTTCATTGAGAATGGGACACTGTTCCTGCCTCCCTCTTAAGACCACTCCTCTGATTTTTCATCTGTTGAAATCCTTACTCTTTGCTTTCTCTTCTTCCAACATGTGCACCTATCTGCTTGCTCTATAATCAAACTGAGAAAACTGACTAATAAGAATGCAACAGTATCTTTTTCTTCTTGATCTTGATATAGTCAGTATAACAGCATCATATTGAGATGTATACCAAAAAGTCCTGTACATTTGTATAAATTTGTTTTAACCTCCTCAGCCTCATCTGACCAACTCTAAAAGAGAAAGATACAAGATTGACCTAACGTTTAGTAAAAAAATATACTCTAAGTAGTGCAGATTTTCTTGGCACCAAGAACTAAGAATTATTTTCCTTGTGGTTCTTCAGAAAAGTGAGCACTCATGATGTTGTTATAGAATAGGTCACAGTTTTTCCTGATGTTAAGACAAATAAGATAATATGTTCAGTTCAGTTCAGTTCAGTTGTTCAGTCATGTCTGACTCTTGGCGACCCCATGGACTGCAGCATGCCAGGCTACTGAATGCTAATATACTAAACAGAGACCAAGTTTCCTTTTCCTCTGCTACTCTCTCTTATGCATATTTGAGTAGGAAATTTCTGAGTTTATGTTCCATCCTCGCATTTTATTTCTAAAAAGTTAGTCAACGTGGTTTACTCTTGGTGGTAAATTCATGAGGATGTGATGAGACATGAAAGTCACTCAGTCGTGTCCAACTCTTTGCAACCCCATGGACTATATAGTCCATGGAATTCTCCAGGCCAGAATACTGGAGTGGGTAGCCTTTCCCTTCTCCAGGGGATCTTCCCAACCCAGGGATCGAACCCAGGTCTCCTACATTGCAGGCAGATTCTTTAATACTGATGATCTTGGAATTGGCGGTGAGGTGTTAACCTATGTGTCATACTCCATGCAACTGAGGATACAGTTTAGCAATTCCCATGAATATACAAATTTAAGAAGTTCCCATGAATACACATACTCCCAACACAAAATGCTTTGGTAAAAGTGTTCCCTTCCAAACCATTATTTTCATTCACAAAATTATATCAGAAACCCTATTGGATTTCAACCCGTTACATATTTACTAATCTACAGAGCACTATTCATCAGTGAGAAAGTTTAGAACAGTCCAGCAGTGGCCCAAGAAATAAGCGGCTGAATTGATGTAACTATCAAGTATTTATGGGCAGAATAAAATCAATCTGTTAAAGATACAAGGTGTATTCATTTCTTTATTCACCAGATTTAATCTGTCCAAAAAAAAGCTTATCAAAGATTTTATCTTTGTAATAAAAAATGACTATATGGTATTCAATCACAGATACCTTGAATTTATTGGAGTACTGATAATATATAGAAATAATGATTAAGGAAGTATTCATACATAAAATAGACACACATAGCGCAGGCAGAAACATGGCCCTAATTGATGCTAAATAACAGACCCAAATAACTTGTTACTCAAATAAACATATGCCCTTAGAATGTCTTAGTACTTTCATGAGGGGGAGAGCCTGACTCCCTCCATAATGATGATGTTTTACACAGGTAAAAGAACCAGAGAAATGTCTCTTTAAGGCCTCTCCCACTGCATGAAATACTCATTCATCCATCAACTCAGGCAGTTTCATGGGGAGAGCCCCACTCTGAAAGAGGGTCAAGGTTTCAGATTATAAAGTTGGAAGGTTCATCATGCTTTGCCTTTTCCTTTGTCCTCCCATCCTATTAATTCAAAATTTTTCACAAAGAGTGGCAGTAATTAGAACTGCTTTGGACTACCACCAAGATTTTCTATCAGATTTCTTTCCTGTTTATGTTTGAGTTACTCAGAAGTTATCTGTGTGCCCTTTGGACATGTAGGACCTATTTTTTAAAACTCCCTCTGTACAAAGAATGTAATCTCAGCTTTCTGGGCTCTGGATTATATCATTGTATTTCTCTATTTCAACTGAGAAATCTCAGAGTAAAGAGTGAAAGTAGTAATTCATCATAATAATTCCCTCTTCCCAATTAAAAAAAAAAATCTTTGTTTAAAAGGCTTCGTTGCCTAAGGTTGAATATATACTGCCTAATTAGCTCCAGTTCATCAAAATGAAGCTTTATCTATAAATTATCCTCTTATGAAATGATTATGGGGTTGTTTCTGATGTGATAATTTTCACTTCTTTTTGAAGCTGCATTTGGGTCATTAATAGGAGAGAATCATTAATTGGAAAATAAAGCAATCAGCTGTTATTGATTGAAAATTATAAGAACATCTAGGAAGTTAATTGGCTGCTGATTATTGTGTATGGATACAGTGGACAGGTTTATAAATTATTTTATCTACCAAATGGAATTTTAGCTTTCTAAACAACTTACGATCATTTCTAGATATTCTTGGACAATTTATGTTGCCCTGTGATTTTTTGTTATTTCAAGAAAATTATGAGAAAGAGAATCATTACTTCAGAAAAGAAATAAATATACTTTTCTTATTTCTGAAGATAAACCTTATTGTATTACTAGAACTAAAAGCTTTCAGCTGTGATTTGGGGATGGAGCTTTTATATTATGTTGTTGTTGTTCAGTTGCTAAACTGTCTGACTCTGTGTCACCCCGTGGACTGCAGTACGCCAGCATTCCCTCTCCTTCACTTTCTCCAGGAGTTTGCGCAAACTCATTTCCATGATACTATCCAACCATCTCACCCTTTGTTGCCCTCTTCTCCTCCTGCCCTCAAGCTTTGCCAGCATCAGGGTCTTTTTCAATGAGTCAGGAGCTCTCTAATAATTTAAGAAATTTGGGCATCATCTAACAGGTACTTCTCAACACTGAGAAGGCAAATGCAGAGATATAATTTGCTCAAGTCACAAAGCTCATGACTCAGTCAGTATAAGAAATTTGTCTTATGTCTAATGTTTAACATCTTATCTAATGTACTCACAGAATTGGTTTTTGGCTTTATAATCTTGACATTTCATGGCAAATTTTACCTGTGCTTGAGGTCTTTTTAGATTAATTAGAGCTTTTAGTTTCTTTTTTTTTAACCTTTTTTTTGAAGACTTACAGGACATTTTTCATATGTACATTGTATACATTGTTGGTCAAGATGTTTCCTATTTAAATAATTCATAAGTGACTTTGCACACATGCTGTCGCTTCGGTCGCATCCAACTCTGTGCTGCCCTATGGACTGTAGCCCGTTTCAGGCTCCTCTCTCTGTCCATGGGATTCTCTAGGCAAGAATACTGGAATGGGTTACCATTTCCTCCTCCAATGGATCTTCCCAGCCTAGGGATCGAATCCACTTCTCTTATGTCTCCTGCACTGGCAGGTGGATTGTTTACCACTAGCGCCACCTGGGAAGCCCAAAGCACCTGGTATTTCCAGACAGTCTCCCATCCAAGTACTAACCAGGCCCAAACCTGCTTAACTTCCTAGGTCAGACAAGACTGGGTGCATTCAGGGTGGTATGGCCATAGACATATGACTTTGGAGTATTAAAACAACAACAACAACAACAAATTATTTCAAATTTGGAAACAGTAATAGCACATATTTTGAGGATGCAGGAGAACTGCAATTTTTAACTAAAGAACATTTGTAGTTATAGGAACTGCTGACAAACCTCACTAAGTTTTAATCTGGTGGATTTACTTTACAAACTGGGAAATTTGAAAGTAACCCTTTCTATTAAACAGTAGATTTCCTAATATAATCTATTCTTGCAAGCTTCATCCCCTCCCCTCCACTTAATCATTTTTAGGTTCCCCTGACTCAATGCCAACCTATTTCCTGTTCCTTGAATAAGTTAAACTCAATTTTCTTGTGTTTTTTGGTTTAAATCCACTGCTGCACTTTCTTCATGATTTTAAGAGAGTAAAATAGTTATTCAGGAAAAGTTTTTCCGTTGCCTTGCAGACACAAAATGGCAATATGTTTTACAGAGACTAAAATACATCTTTATAAGATAGAAAGAAAAGATTACATCAGATCAATAAGATGTGTGTCAGTGACAAATATCATATCACTTGTCGACAGTCATTTCCATTTCTTCTGAAAGGATCTTGTTGTATGCCACAACTCTGTTTTTGATCTTGAAAATGAAATCAGCAGCAAGTCCCATATTTTTTTAAACATTTCTTAAAATAAGTTTACGCTTAGTATTTCTAAACTAATCTTTACCTGTTGTGTATCTCAGAAGATACATTGTATAGCCTTTCCAAATGATCACCACATATATATTATTAAAATCATGTAGTTTTCTCAGAATCATTTAGAGGACAATTTTGTGGAGAGTATTTAAGAAGAATAGTTATAGCACTATGAAACAATGAAAATATAACTGTTCCCCCGACAATCTTTTTGTGAAGTAAATACATGATACTGTCCCTTAAGAGGAAATACCATGAAAAACCTTTTAATAATCAATGTTCTGTGATGTATATTCATTCATTATAAACATTAAATAATGTGTATGGTCACAATGTGTATGATTTCTAGAAGCTTTCATTTTCATAGCCATTCAAGCCAAATTTTCCCTGCTTTCTCATTTCATAAATGCATAAAGAAAAAAAAATACCTACATAGCTTCATGTTTATCAAAATTCAAAGGACTCATCTGCAAGATGTTGAGATTGTAACAGTTTCTTTATACTTAATAGTTTTTGTAGCAGCTGAGTTAATAAATGTCACAGATTTTTAGAGCAGTGTCCCAACTAGACTAGATGATCAAACACTTTAAATAGGGCCATGAGATAACACTCCTCTTAGAAAACTGATGGGCATACAAGATGAGAAAAGTTTATAACAACCACTCTGACGTACCCTTATGTACATTTACTACTAATGATAGTCATTTTGTACCACTGTTCAATAAATAATTTCATATCAATTTTAGGACTTCAAAAACAGTAGGAAGAAAAGAAGCTTGGAGAAGTTAAGAAACTTGCTTAACTTAGCACAACCTTTGAGAGGAAAGCTGAGACCACTGCCCATTTCCTGATTTCAAGTCCAAGGCACCTTTCCTCACAGCATTCTGCTTCCCAAGTAAATTGTGTGACCAAGAGAGGAATATGTGAAAACCAGATTTTTTTCCTTCACTTTTTACTTCTACAATCTTGGAAAGACAAAATGAGTTTTTATGTGAGGTGCAATTTGCCTTAAATTTTGAGTTTAATAATCTAGAATTAGAGAACAATCATTTTGAATAATAAAACTCAAATATTGAAAGGATCCCCAAAGATGGTTAAATGTCAATGTAGAAAAGAATCTGTTAAGGATCACTGAATAGAGAAGGATGTTGCAGTGAGACCAAATTTAGCTGAAGTCAGATCCCAGTGATCTTTATACCTTCATTTTCATTGTCCCAGAATATTTCTGTCACTCTGCATGTGAATTAGTAAATGAAAATCTTGCTGGCTTCATTTCCATCTGTTATCTAAATAGTCTTATCTAAGACTATTCAAAGACAATATTGTAAAAGTTTAGGAGTAAAGTAATCCATTATGTTTCCAAATTCAAAATTTTAAAAATCAAACTAGAAAAAAAATGTTGAAGATGAATAAGACTGCACAGAATTTTAGCTTTATCAAACTGAAGGAATAAAATAATTATCTTGATAGTATGTCCCAAGTCATTCATTGAAACATTGGCTGATTTGGAAGATATGCCTTCATGCATGCTAAGTTGCTTCAGTAATGTCCTACTCTTTGTGACCCTATGGATTGTAGACCTCCAGGCTCCTCTGTCCATGGATTCTCTATCAAGAATACTGGAGTGGGTTGCCATGCCCTCCTCCAAGGGATCTTCCTGACCCAGGGATCGAACCTACTTCTCCTGCGGCTCCTGCATTGCAGGCACCAGGGAAGCCCCTTTGGAAGGTATAATTTCTCACAACTTTTCAAGGAAAATGGTTTCTCCTAAGCACTTATATATGAAACAGGAAAAATAGAATAACTAACTCTCCTAAGGAGAAACTTTAATTATACTTTACACTTGTGTTTATCCTTTATCTAGACTTCTTTTCCCCAAAGTAACCTTTTACCTCTACTAGTGACTTTGTGCCTCTTGAGTAGCAGCTGCTCATAAAAGGATTACCTAAGTAAATTGCTTAATGCACAGTTTTAGGTGTAAGTACCACAAGAAGAAAGACAGGATGAATGATGTTGACAAATCTGACAAGGCTGTAGGTGTGGAATCATTCTATTCTGGCATTTAATCAAACCAATCGTCTGCCTTTTTCCTAAATGGTGGTGTCAGACCAGTGACTGATATATCTGTACCTATGCTGAGAATGCTTCTTTGTAGATGAACTACATTAGGCTTAACAGTTAACACTAGATTACCAGAATGTCTGGACTGCCAAGTTGGAGCTGCAGATTAAAATTTCAATGCTGATTTTTCACATGAACATTCAACTATTTCTAAAGGACAGAAAGGAATTAATGTTACAAAGATATGCATATTGCATATTGTTGTTCAGTCACTAAGTCATATCTGACTCTCTGTGACCCCATGACTTCAGTATGCCAGGCTTCCTTGTCCTTCACAGTCTCCCAGAGTTTGCTCCAACACTGGTCCATTGATTGGTGAGGCCATCCAATCATCTCATTCTGTTGCTCCCTTCTCCTCTTGCCCTCAATATGTGAAAAAAAGTGATGTGAAAGTCAGTCAATCATGTCCGACTCTTCACGACCCCATGGACTCCGAAGTCCATGCGATTCTCCAGGCCAGAATTCTGGAGTGGGTAGCCTTTCCTTTCTCCAGGGGATCATCCCAACCCAGGGACTGAACCCAGGTCTGCCACATGGCAGGTGGATGCTTTACCAGCTGAGCCACAAGGGAAGCTCAGGAATACTGGAGTGGGTCGCCTATCCCTTCTGCAGTGGATCTTCCTGACCTAGGAATCAACCAGGGTCTCCTGCATTGCAGGTGGATTCTTTACCAACTGAATTATCAGGAAAGCCCCCTCATGTCCTCAATAAATATATATACATAAGTTTTCAGGACTGACAATTTATCTGTGGCTTTTGACTTATTTGAAATACAGTATAAAATAGAAAGCCCATGTACCAACATCTGTGAGGGTCATTTCCTTTAGCCATTCAGTTATTGACTATATTCCCTACTATGCTGCAAGATTTTGCCGCACATGCTACATTCAGTACCTAATAGGCTCCTTGGCACATAGTAGGCTCTTGGAATATTATTACATTATTAATCTTTGAGAAGTCAATAATTTTTATTTTATCCCTATTGTTTATCAGTGGTGGAAGAATGCATCTCTTATCCTTGTTAACTTGGTTAAACATTCTTTCTGTTGGTTACAAACTGAGAGATTGAAAAGAGAGAGTAGGAACAAATGTTGAGTAAAGTTTAAAGGTACAGAAATTCAAGTTCACCTTATAGTAACAGTCCAAAACACTTGTTCTACTGAGGGAAACTCTCATCCTCATGTAGCAAAGACATAAAATTAACTTAAACACTAACATTTCTATAAAAACTAAATTACTTTGAAGTCTAATGGGATCTTAAGCAAATAGACTTACAGATTTAAAATGAATCATTTAATACACTTGTAGTCAAACTGGGAGATATCAGTATAGAGATGAGAGGATATGATTAAGTCTATTGGTGCTTCCCTGTATCACAGACAGTAAAGAATCTGCCTGCAATGCAGGAGACTCAGGTTTGATCCCTGGGTTGGGAAGATCCTCTGGAAAAGGGCATGGCAGTCCACTCCAGTATTGTTGCCTGGAGAACCCCATGCACAGAGGAGCCTGGTGGGCTACAGTTGATGGGGTCACAAAGAGCTGGACATGACTGAGCAACTGACACCACCATTATTGCATAGTGATCCCTTCCCTGGGTCAGGAAGATCCCCTGGAGAAGGGAAGGAAAAGGGATGAACATTTAAATAATTATGTTAACAGAAAATATGAAGCAACATGGATAAGAGCACAGACTGGTGCTCAGACTGCAAGGTTCTATCTCCAACAAGGCTGTTTACTCTCTGCGCCCTGAGGCAATAACTCACTTAACTTCTCTGTGACATAGCTTCATCCCCTATAAACTGGGTAACAATGACAGTAGTTATCACATAGGGTTATTATGAGGAACACATAAATGAGTAATTTATGTATATATTTAAATGTATGCATTGCACATCAAGTTTTAAAAAAATGCAATAATCAACATCATGATCAGATCAATTCAATGGATTGTCAGCAGTGTGTGTGCAGCTAAATAACCCAATGAATTAAGAAGTTCTTTTGAAATCTCTATTTCCTTCACAGTATCTTTTGTTAAAATTATATTTAGTGAAATACATATGGATATGCCCAACACCTATGCATATTGCATTGAGTTATGTATAGGTAATAGTCTATCTCATATATGATTATAAAGCATACATAAATATTTAACTCAAATTATATAATTTTATGCAAATACATTATCAAAGGTAAATGTTTATTTCCAATGTTAAAATTTTATTCCCCATAAGAAAAATCTTCCAAGGCGAAAATGAGTTACTTATGTTAGTTTTTGACATGAGAATTATGAGGCAACTCTTTACAATTATCTGTGAATTACAATAATAAACAAGCCACCATTATGCATGTTTTAAAATCTCATACAATCTCATCACATACTCACTTTGAATTTAAAGAAGCAGTTCATTTTCTGCCTGACTGCTATAACAAATGCCAGCCATGGAGAGGAAAAAAAATTGCCAGCTTTTATCGGTAGCTATCAATCTTTCTTCCTACTTGTCTTCAAAACTATAACTTGATGAGAAAAATAAAGCTATTAAGAGTTGAAAAATTGAGTTAACTCCAGGATCTAAATTTGGGAGATGTAAGATTGGGTTTTTACCGCATTGATATTGACAGATATTTCCGTGAGCGCCTAAGGACAACATTCTGGTTTATTCTGAGCACATAAATGATGGCTGAATAAAAACTCTAAACAGGAAGCGTGTAGAGCATCCACAGCAACTTGTGTTTAGAATAGAAAAAAAGATTCTCAAGTTACATCTTATGTTTTTACATATGAATCATCGTTTTTTCAGCAATGGTAGTATGCTGGTGAAAAGGACGACAGATACAGTTTTTAATTAGGAAATCAACCACAGGAGCCAGTAACAAAAAGACACTGAAGTAGGAATCTGGAAATATGGATTTGGGTCACAGATCCTCTTCTAGGTTGGTTGTGAGATCCTTCTGTGCTTTTGGAATAAAGTAGAATTTTATTTTTTGGAGTAGTGAGAATTCACTACTATTTTCAAGATAATCTGAGACTTGAAAATGGGAATGTTAAAAATGCATATTGTATATTTCAGTGTCAGCTTATGAAACTCTAACTCTACACTAGTTTTACCTGGGATTCTTCTACTTCTTGTCTTTCACGGGCCACCAATACACAGCTGTCTCACCCCTTCTCTTCTCATTACTCTTACTTTATCATAACCTAAAACACTTTCTTTTCCCAGTACGTAGGGCCTGAGATCAAGCAACGGAAGAAGAGCACAGAGGAAAATCACGGCTCCATCTCTGTTGTCCTACACAGCAGCTGGGGTGCAACACTGGCCTCCTTAGTGCATTCCCTCTCCATCTATCTAGCCCAAATCTTTGCAAGTATTCTCTAGGATAACCTAGAGTTAAGTGATCCTATGGAATTTAATCTTTCCTTTAGTGGTATTTATGTTATTTTAAAAAAAGAAAGATTTGGAAGTAGCTTACATGTTTCTAAAAAACATATTTTCATTATTTACAGAAGCAATGTTTCAAAACTCTCAAAGAATGCACTGGAAGATAAGATAATGAGATATAAAGAATACTACTACCAGAGTTAGCCATGGGCAAGAGAAACGCAAGGCAGAAATAACAGTTGGTGGCAGAAGAAATTCAGTCACAGACTCAAACTTGGCAAAGATAGTGTTCTTGGGGATACAAAGCATGAGATTTTTCTCTGCCCCTGAAGGCTTACACTCACAGGGTAAATGCAGGGAGAAGAACAGGCATATCAAAGATTCAGGAAGAAACTAAGATATATCCTTAGGCTAAAAGGACTACAGGAGCCCATTCTTAACTGCAGACCCTCTGAGATAAGGGAAGAATTGTCAAGCTCACTTGACAGCAAGGGGAAGCAGTGAGAAAGGTGTGGAACTGCACAGATCTATGACTCAAGAGATACGAGGTTGGTACACCAAATGGGCAAAAACAACTGCAAAACAGAATCTTTTACAGAATCATTCCTTTTTATAGATTTTAAGTTTAAAATCTTATTAAGAGAGTAAAATATCTCAATAAAACCTTGCTTCAACAGGTTCTGTCAGCTTACCTATAATGCAATTGCTATATTTATTAATAGCAATATTATATGAGAAAATGCAATGAAGCAAATGTGAAGAATTGCTTTTTCCATAACTCACAAAACCCTCAACCTCTTGTTGCAGTCTCTGTTTGATGCGTAATTCCTTTAAATTCTATAATTCCATTTTTGAATGATAAGTTTTCCCTAGCACAAAATATGGGCTTCCCAGGTGATGCTAGTGGTAAAGAAACTGACTGCCAATGCAGAAGACTTAAGAGACGTGGGTTTCCTCCCTGAATTGGGAAGATCCCCTAGAAGAGGGCATGGCAACCCACTCTAGGATTCTTGCCTGGAGAATCCCTTGGACAGAGGAGCCTGGTGGGCTACAGTCCATGGGGTTGCAAACAGTTGGACATGACTGAAGGGCTTAGCAGCAGAGGCATATATCAAATGCATTTAAGAGTTAATCCTTAAAAAAAAACTTGAAATATAATAAAAAGTACATGATTCTTCTCCATATAAATTATCCTGTGTTTTGGGAAGAATTTTATGATTATTCTTAGGTGCCTGTGGTAGGAGGGAGAAGGGGAGAGTAAGAAAAAGTTTTATATTGAGCCAAACTAAGTAAAAAAGAAGAAAATCGTTACTTAAAACTTACATGTGATCAAATGTTGTATGCATGTATGTAAAATACATATGTGAACATAGTTCTTAAAATACTAAATTGTATTACAATATCTTAAAACAGTTATATTTCTCAAGCATCTGGGTAAAAGAAGAGTGAATTAATTAACAAATATCTTTTTTAGGACTCAGAACAGTCTTTGTTTTTCAGAATGTGTCTGGAAAAAATATTTGTTACATAAGCTATCATATCCCCTGTATCATAATTAAATTTACAAGCTTAATAAATTATTTCTTTCAAAGATATATATTGGATGCTTACTGTGAGAAAGGGATTTAAAATGAAACAAAATATTTCAAAATCCATGCCCTTGTGAAGCTTATATTCCATTGCCAGAGAAATAATATAAAAAAAAGTTAAATATATAATGTGTTATTTGGTAATACATTCATAGATAAAAATAAATGAGGGGAAGTGGTAGAGAATACTGGGATTGTTGCAATTTATACAGGGTGGAAATGGCAAAATACATATTAACCCTCATTCCTAGGACTGGTAGTACTAGCTTCTTGCTTCCAGGCAAGTAGAATTAACTCGGGCTATCGTTGTAGTGAGATATTTCCCTTGAGTGTATCTAATTTGTGTTTGGACTCTGTGTTATTCAATATTTAATTTATTCCTAAGTAATAGTTTGGCTTAGACTATTCAGCCTAAACAACAAAACACCGTGAAGGTGGTTTTTTCTTTCATTCTGTTTTCCTTTAAGAGTAACCGTGAGCATAGCTGCTGTAAAACACCAGATGGAAAGAAATCATTTACACCATCTTTTCTTCATCTGCATTGCTGTGGCACTCAGTCTCTCACTGCACACAGGAACTTGAAAATTCCAACCTTCAGATGTGGTCACATGTGTTCTCTGCTGACTACTACAGATTTGCCTTCAAATGAGCCACAGGAATGTTTATTTCTTAATAATCGACACCAGGCTTTCTTGTAACGTGTTGTTTTGTTTTCACATATAGGCTAGCAGCATTGGTCCCAAATTTTAGCCTTAGCTGGCATGCTTTTTCCCTATGGGAGTTTTTAAATCGTTATATTAATTGTTTCTAACTCTTATCAAAGGCTATGGGGGAGAAAATATTCTTCCAGAGTCTTGAGAAAATGACAATCCAGAATCTGTTTATACTGATGATACTTTGAATGAGTTGGCCCAACTTTCTTATTACGCACGTTATCACGTTGTGATTCCACCTTAACTGACATGGTTGTTGTTTAGTTGCTAAGTCATGTCCAACTCTTTTCCAACCCCTGGACTGTAGCCCACCAAGCTCCTCTGTCCATGGGATTTCCCCGGCAAGAATACTGGAGTGGGTTGCCATTTCCTTCTCCAAGGACTCTTCTCGATGAGGGAATCCCTTGATCTTCCCGATGAGGGATCCCTACGGGGATCGAACCCATGTCACCTTCTTGGCAGGTGGATTCTTCAAAACTGAGCCACCTGGGAAGTCCATTTAAGAGACATACCTTCTAATCAATTGTGATAGAAAGGTCTTCTCCAAGCAATCTAAGATTATAGTCAAATTCAAAATAAGTCAGGCAAACTTTTGGAAAATGATCCATTTCCAAGACAGAAGGTCATGAAATCTGCCATTATTATTGTACCATAGGTATTATCCCTGATGATTCTGATCAAATATATTTTCACATACTGAGACATAGGGAAGTCATTTGAGATTACACATGAGTTAACTTAAAATTTATGCTATATTTAGCCAGTTTGTGGCCTATCAAGCCTACATTGTACATCTGCTTTAATAATTAAAGAAAAGTACACATTGACCAAAAGTAAAGGATTGTCCATCTTAAAAATAAAGATTAAATGCATCTCCCTATGATACCAGTGTTGGTCCTCCTTTGATGACAAGACTCGCTTTGCAGGTGTTAAGGACACACTGACTTGCTGTCTACATGCTGGAATGTTTTGTTTTGTTTTCTGAAACCTTGGAGACATGAAGCCCTGACTGGTTTAATGTTTTTGGTTCTCATAAGATATAAAACTGTATGGATTATCCAGCTTCTTCAAGCAGTTTCTGAGAGTAATCTGGGAAGGGGGTTTCTGGTCCAGTCCTTGGTTTGGCTCAAACAAAACTCTTTTCTATTCTAATTATTGATTGTTTATTGATTAATTTCATAGACACATCAAAAATATTATAACAGATATAGTATATATGGCCTGTAATTATAATTAATATTCACCATTAATTAATATTCATTTATTAATATTAATAATTAATCCATTAATTATTCATTCATATACTTAATATTAAATGTGGCTAAACAATAATAAGATGCAAAATTATCCCCACCCCAAAAAGAGGAAGAGAAGAGAATGCAGGCTTGATAACGGTGAGGGTTTTGTTTAAGAAACTCACCATGAACAATGTCTCATACTCAACAGGTGCTCAAAAAATTACTTGATGAATAAATGAAGAAATGGTACCTATGTCAAATCTATGTAGATGTCAAGGTCATACCCCTGAAAATTAAAGGATCATCATTTCTATAGAAAGAAAATGGTTATCAAAGAAACTAATTCAAAAAGTATCATTTCAAAATGTTAGCTTATAGAAAGAGCTTCATCAAATGTTTGTGAAATAAAACATAGTTCAGTTCAGTCACTCAATTGTGTCCTACTCATTGTGACCCCATAGACTGCAGCACAGCACACCACGGCTTCCCTGTCCATAACCCAATCCGGAAGCTTACTCAAACTTTTGTCCATTGAGTCAGTGATGCCATCCAACCATCTCATCCTCTGTTGTCCCCTTCTCCTCCAGCCTTTATTCTTTCCCAGCATCAGGGTCTTTTCCAAAGAGTCAGCTCTCTGCATCAGGTGGCCAAGTATTGGAGTTTCAGCTTCAACATCAGTCCTTCCCATGAATATTCAGGACTGATTTCCTTTAGGATAGACTGGTTGGATCTCCTTGCTGTCCAAGGGACTCTCAAGAGTTTTCTCTAACACCACAGTTCAATGGCATCAGTTCTTCGGCACTCACCTGTCTTTACACTTCAATTATCATATCCATGCATGACTACAGGAAAATCAAAAGCTTTGACTAGATGGACTTTGTTGGCAAAGCAATGTCTCTGTTTTTTAAATATGGTCATAATTTTTCTTCCAATGAGCAAGTGTCTTTAAATTTTATGGTTGCAGTCACATCTGCAGTGATTTTGGAGCACAAAAAAATAAAGTCACTTACTGTTTCCATTGTTTCCCCATCTATTTGCCATGAAGTGATGGTGCCAGATGCCATGATCTTAGTTTTCTGAATGCTGAATTTTATTCCAACTTTTTCACTCTCCTCTTTCACTTTCATCAAGAGGCTCTTTAGATCTTCTTCACTTTTTGCCACAAGGGTGGTGTCATCTACATATCCAAGGCTATTGATATTTCTCCCAGCAATCTTGATACCAGTTTGTGCTTCATCCAGCTCAGCATTTCTCATAATGTACTCTGCTGCTGCTGCTACTGCTGCTAAGTTGCTTCAGTCATGTCTAACTCTGTGTGACCCCAGAGACGGCATATAAGTTAAATAAGCAGGGTGACAATATACAGCCTTGACATACTCCTTTCCCTATTTGGAACCAGTTTGTTGTTGCATGTTCAGTTCTAACTGTTGCTTCCTGACCAGCATGCAGATTTCTCAGGAGGCAGGTCAGGTATTCCCATCTCTTACAGAATTTTCCACAGTTTGTGGTGATCCACACAATCAAAGGCTTTGACATAGTTAACAAAGCAGAAGTAGATGTTTTTCTGGAACTCTCTTGCTTTTTCAGTGACCCAGTGGATATTGGCAATTTGATCTCTGGTTTCTCTGCCTTTTGTAAATCCAGCCTGGACATCTGGAGGTTCATGGTTCATGTATTGCTGAAGCCTGGCTTGGAGAATTTTGAGCATTACTTTACTAGCATGTGAGATGAGTGCAACTGTGTGGCGGTTTGAGCATTCTTTGGCATTGCCTTTCTTTGGGATTGGAATGAAAACTGACCTTTTCTAGTCCTATGGCCACTGCTGAGTTTTCCAAATTTGCTGGCATATTGAATGCAGCACTTTCACAGCATCATCTTTAGGATTTGAAACAGCTCAACTGGAATTCCATCACCTTCTCTAGCTTTGTTCATAGTGATGCTTCCTAGACCCACTTGACTTTACATTCCAGGATGTCTGGCTCTAGGTGAGTGATCACACCATCATGATTATCTGGGTCATGAAGATTTTTTTTGTATAGTTTTTCTTTGTATTCTTGCCACCTCTTCTTAATATCTTCTGCTTCTGTTAGGTCCATACCATTTCTGTCCTTTGTTGTGCCCATCTTTGCCTGAAATCTTCCCTTGGTATCTCTAATTTTCTTGAAGAGATCTTTGGTCTTTCCCATTCTATTGTTTTCCTTTATTTCTTTGCATGGATCACTGAGGAAGGCTTGCTAATCTCTCCTTGCTCTTCTTCGGAACTCTGCATTCGAGTGGGTATATCTTTCCTTTCCTCCTTTGCCTTTCGCATCTTTTCTTTTCTCATCTCTTTGTAAGGCCTTTTCAGATGACCATTTTGCCTTTTTGCATTTCTTTTTCTTGGAAATGGTATTGATCACTGCCTCTTATCAAGAAACTCCATCCATAGTTCTTCAGGAACTCTGTCTATCAGATCTAATGCCTTGAATCTGTTAGTCACTTCCACTGTATAATCATAAGGGATTTGATTTAGGTCATACCTGAATGGTCTAGTGGTCTAATGGTCAATCTGATCACATGGACCACAGCCTTGTCTAACTCAATGAAACTATGATCCATACTGTGTAGGGCCACCCAACAAGGATGGGTCATGGTGGAGATTTCTGACAAAAGGTGGTCCACTAGAGAAGGGAATGGCAAACCACTTCAGTATTTTTGCCTTGAGAACCCCGTGAACAGTATGAAAAGGCAAAAAGGTAGGACACTGAAAGATGAACTCCCCAGTTCGGCAGGTGCCCGATATGCTACTGGAGATAACTGGAGAAATAACTCCAGAATGAAAGAAGAGGTGGAGCCAAAGCAAAAGCAACATCCAGTTGTTGATGTGACTGGTGATGGAAGTAAATTCCGATGCTGTAAATAGCAATATTGCATAGGAATCTGGAATGTTAGGTCCATCAATAAGGCAAATTGGAAGTGGTCAAACAGGAGATGGAAAGATTAAACATTGACATTTTAGGAATCAGTGAACTAAAATGGACTGGAATGGGTGAATTTAACTCAGATAACCATTTTGTCTACTACTTGGGCAAGAATTCCTTAGAAGAAATGGAGCAGCCATCATAGTCAGCAAAAGAGTCTGAAATGCAGTACTTGGATGCAATCTCAAAAATGACAGAATGATCTCTGTTTGTTTCCAAGGCAACCCATTCAATAACACAGCAATCCAAGTCTATGCCCTGACCAGTAATGCTGAAGAAGCTGAAACTGAACAGTTCTATGGTGGCTCAGAGGTTAAAGCATCTGCCTGCAATGCGGGAGACCCGGGTTCAATCCCTGGCTCGGGAAGATCCCCTGGAAAAGGAAATGGCAACCCACTCATGTATTCTGGCCTGCAGAATCCCATGGACAGAGGAGTCTGGTAGGCTACAGTCCATGAGGTTGAAAAGAGTTGGACACAACTGAGCGACTTCAGGTTCACTCTCATGAAGACTTACAAGACCTTCTAGAACTAACACCCCAAAATTATGTCCTATTCATTATATGTGACTGGAATGCAAAAGTAGGAAGTCAAGAGACACCTGGAGTAACAGGCAAATTTGGCATTGGAGTACAAAACGAAGCAGATCAAAGGCTAACCGAGTTTTGCCAAGAGAATGCACTGGTCATAGTAAACACCTTTTTCAAGGACACAAATGATGACTACACTTGGAAATCACCAGATGGTCAATACAAAAATCAGATTGATTATATTCTTTGCAACCAATGATGGAGAAGCTCTATACAGTCAGCAAAAATAAGACTGGGATCTGACTGTGGCTCAGATCGTGAAATAAAACATAAATCCAGGAGAATTTACTTTTCAGATTTTAGGTGTGAAGCATTTAAATCCAAATACATTTTTAGGGTAGTTATTATACTATGGATTTTCTTCACTTAATATACTTCTCCAAATATAAGAACGTGCATGATTTTTACTTAGGAACTAGGTTAGGTCTTTGCTTTTTTAAGTACCCTATTTTGTTTTTAAGGATAACAGTTGAGAAAAAAAAAAATTGTGAACAGACCTTTAAATGCCAGATCAAGAGCTCTATCAAAGCTTTTCCCTCCCCCTTGAAAAAAAAATCTGGCTTTAATAATAGTGCTACACTAGATTGGCTATGAAAAAGAGAATTTTCTTTGAGGAAAGCAGAGGAATGGTTGAGTATATCCTGCATCTGTCACTGGTGACCTTGGAAACACATGCAGTCGGTGTCCAGTTACCCTTCTTCTACTTCTTAGGGTTATCACATGACCCATTCTTCTCTCCTGATAAACACATGGATAGCAGGCTCTGTTCTTGAACGTCTGCTGTTCTTGGCTTGGAATCCATGCCTATCCCCTTAATTGGAATGTAATAAATGCTAGCTAGAAATACTGTCATTTCCCTTTGTATAGTGTATATGGTAGAACATGTATTTCTAAGAAATATTCATATTACTAAAGACCTTGAGATGATCCTAGATACAGAGAGACATTTATGTTAATGTAAAGATTCTCTTCACCATTATACATACTGCTGGAGGAAACTTTGCTGTACTCAGACAAACATAGGGAGAATAACTGAAGTGATTAAAACTAAGTAAATTTCCCCTAAAACTGAATTTAAGGCAGAGGAAAGGGTCTGTTGACATGCATATATATTTTTGTCTAAACCTAAATTGGGAATTATTAATGTTTATTAATAAAAAATGGCGAAAATAATAGCAAATGAAGCAACTGACAAACAACTAATCTCAAAAATATACAAGCAACTCCTGCAGCTCAATTCCAGAAAAATAAACGACCCAATCAAAAAATGGGCCAAAGAACTAAATAGACATTTCTCCAAAGAAGACATACAGATGGCTAAAAAAACACATGAAAAGATGCTCAACATCACTCATTATCAGAGAAATGCAAATCAAAACCACAATGTGGTACCATTTCACACCAGTCAGAATGGCTGTGATCCAAAAGTCTACAAGCAATAAATGCTTGACAGGGTGTGGAGAAAAGGGAACCCTCTTATACTGTTGGTGGGAATGCAAACTAGTACAGCCACTATGGAGAACAGTGTGGAGAAACCTTTAAAAACTGGAAATAGAACTGCCTTATGACCCAGCAATCCTACTGCTGGGCATACACACCGAGGAAACCAGAGTTGAAAGAGACACGTGTACCCCAATGTTCATCACAGCACTGTTTATAATAGCAAGGACGTGGAAGCAACCTAGATGTCCATCAGCAGATGAATGGATAAGAAAGCTGTGGTACATATACACAATGGAGTATTACTCAGCCATTAAAAGGAATACATTTGAATCAGTTCTAATGAGGTGGATGAAACTGGAGCTGATTATACAGGGTGAAGTAAGCCAGAAAGAAAAACACCAATACAGTATACTAACACATATATATGGAATTTAGAAAGATGGTAATGATAACTCTGTATGCAAGACAGCAAAAGAGACACAGATATATAGAACAGTCTTTTGGATTCTGTGGGAGAGGGAGAGGGTGGGATGATTTGGAAGAATGGCATTGAAACATGTATAATATATAAGAAATGAATTGCCAGTCTAGGTTCGATACAGGATATAGGATGCTTGGGGCTGGTGTACTGGGATAACCCAGAGAGATGGTATGGGGAGGGAGGCGGGAGGAGGGTTCAGGATTGGGAACACGTGTACACCCATGGTGGATTCATGTTGATGTATGGCAAAACCAATACAGTATTGTAAAGTAAAATAAAAAAAATGGCAAAACAGGATTATGAGTACCAACTATAAGACCTTAGCCCATTATTGTACAATGTGCATTGATAAAATAGCAATTATATATATATAAAATGAATTTGACATAATGTGTATTAAATTTTCACCAGTATTACCTATAAATTTAATGTACCTTCATACGTATATTTGCTTTGCAACTATAATTTAATACTTACTTTAGATGAATTTTTGGAATAAGGTCTATAGGTATTGTTATTTGTTTTATATTTCAAGATGATTTATATGGTTTAATTATGTTAAAATATACTAAAAGTATAAAGACAGTGCAAATTGTAAAAGAACACTTTAAAAATATGCCCTTATATAACAGGATATACATGTAATTGCCAGAATATAAGCTTATTTTACAGGAGTCTTTTATCCTATGTTCTCTCCATTAGATACAATAACTTAAATTAAATAATAAAATATATTTGCTGCTAATTCTATGGAAGAAAAGAACCAACCTTCATATCCTTTTTGGGAAACAATGACCACATTTCTACTCAGGCCCTTTAGTGATAAGGAAGCTCTCACACCATCAAGAGTATGCTGATGTGACACCCTAACTCTGAAAACTGGGTACAATAACTACAAAAGTATAAATAACTATACTGAACTTTTTTATAAATAGTGAGCCAGTTACAAGCAACTTTCTTGTGGTTTATCATCAATCATTCAATTAACTGTAGATACAAAAACATGTTGTCAATACTGGGCTTCCCAGATGGCTCAGTGGTAAAAGAATCTGCCTGCCAATGCAGGAGATACAGTAGATGTGGGTTCGATCCCTGGGTTGGGAAGATCCCTTGGAGGAGGAAAAGGCAATTCACTCCAGTATTCCAGCCTGGAAAATTCCATAGATAGAGGAATCTGACAGGCCGCAGTACATGGGATTGCAAAGAGTCAGTCACAACTGAGCACACAAGCACATTGCCAAGACTGGATTCCTCCACTGGACATCCAACTGAAGAGAGAGCTTCCATGTTAATACCTATTAATTTAGTCAACAACATATAAACTCTATATTTCAAAGTCAACTCTTTAAAAAAATGGAGGCTACTTTGTCCTTGAACAATTATTTTCATCAGGTCACTAGGACATGTCTTCATAAAGGGAAATCTACACATCCACTTCGATAGTGTCCATTTGATCTTCAGGAATCTCTAACTAGTACTGTGATTCTCTTCATCATCAAGTGATGTAGGTTGGCTTACTGTGTCTGCACTTTATGTGGACATCTGCAACTGTCACAGGGCACACTTTCTATGTGCTTAGTATTGATGTCAGTATCATACCCTCTGTTTTGCTCTTTTGAGAAGATGAGCCTCTTGTGCCTTAGACATTTTCATGGATAAATTTTCCAGGCCTCATGCAAATCATCCAAAAAATGCACTGGGATGTTCTAAAGTTTTGCAAAATTGCTGAAACTCTCTTTAGTGTAAGTTAAAGCCAGCATTTTTGTGAAGGCAGCTGTTTCCTGATGTTGTTATGCGGTTACACAAGAATAAAATTAGCATTTGTAATGTGTATCTAAATTTCAGTCCTATTCCAACTACTGATAGATCCATCATAAATATGAAGTGAAAATGAAAATTGCTTTGCATATGGTTCATGTATCATATTCAAACTAGGTTCTTGGATTTTGGACACTTGGTCCATCATGTTTTTAGACCCATCTATAACTAAAAGACCTCAAATGACTCTAGGGGTAGAATGCTTAGTTTTCACATATCGTAGGGACAGTCATCCATACTGTGGACTGAGACTTAAGGGTAATTTAGCACTCCTGCCTCACTCATCAATAATATAGTGACTTACAGAAAGAGATCAAGATCTGGCATCCGCATATTTAAAAATTTAAAGCTTAAGAAAGGTTTTAGACGTATCCACAATTTCCCTAAAAGTTAAAAAAATATTCTGATTATTCTCAAATATTTATCATCAAAATTATTGGGTTCAAGTCCTAGAAAAGTTTAAGATTGAAACTGCTTTTAATGTTTTGATTGGAAAGATCATTTTGTTCAGTTTTGTTGTTAGATACAGTAGTTTATTTTTTTATATTAAAAGATAGACAATATTAAATGATATAACAGAATTCTCAAAGGAGAAATATTGATGTCTTACTCTCAGAAATTGACAGCATAAATAATGTTTACAGTAGAGACTAATAGGTTTGAAGTGGGTGAAAGGTTAGGAATGGACCTTTCTTCTAGAGATAGAGGCAACAGTCCATTCCTTAAATATACTAAACTGGCAGCAACATTGCAATTAAAGCACTGACCTCCCGGGGGCGGGTCAAGTGCAGGATTCCAACCAGAGGTGAGGTCTCCCTAAACGGTTATGATGGATTAGAAGGCAAGTCAAGATGTCCCTGGAGGAAAAGGATAGATTCTTTTTGTTCCCAAGTGCAATATGTCAAGCAAGCTAAAAGTGCAATTTTGCCAAAGTGAGAAATATCTGTGCCTGGGGGGAATTTGAGCTACCCAAATGTAGTTACTTAATAACATTTTATTCCAAATCATGAAATAGAATACATGTAAAACAACGAAACTTGAATAAATGAAAACTCTTCTTGAGCAGGAATGTAAAACCTAATCTCAAGTGCTCTATGATGTTAACTATTTTCTGAAGCTATTTTAGCTATTTCAAGTTTAGTATTGCAGACTCCCAAGAACTTGAGTTTTTAAGAACCCAAAGGAAAGTGATTTTTCCTTTTCTGAAGATTCCTACCATCATTCTCAAGGTTTTTTTTCTTTTTTTTTTAACATTATCATTATATATAAACATATGGGAAAAAAAAGTGAAAGGGTTAGTCACTCAGTCGTATCCAACTCTGTGACCCTATGGATTGCAGCCTGCCAGGCTCCTCTGTCCATGGAATTCTCCAGCCAAGAAGACTGGAGTGAGTAGCCTGCCCTTCTCCAGGGGATCTTCCCAACAAGGATTGGGCCTGGGTCTCCTGCACGGCAGCAGATTCTTTACCATCTGAGCCACAAGCAAAGGCCATAAACACATATAGTTGGTCCTAATTAGATACATCTTAAAATCACTAAAGAAATTATATAGCACTCTGCTATAAAAATATATGCTCTATAAAAGTTAATGAATAAGGAAAACATTGTAACTTAATTTGAATAACTGTAAATGCAATAAATGTATGCTTTTGGCACCAAACATACCCTTCTGTACCCTCTGCACTATCACAAATTTTAATTAGCTGAATATTTATAATGATGTTGGGCTTCCCTGATAGGTCAGTTGGTAAAGAATCCACCTGCAAGGTAGGAGACACTGGTTCAGTTGCTGGGTGAGGAAGATTCGCTGGAGAAGGGATAGGCTACACACTCCAGTATTCTTGGGCTTCCCTTGAGGCTCAGCTGGTAAAGAACCTGCCTGCAATGTGGGAGACTTGGGTTCGATCCCTGGGTTGGGAAAATCCCCTGGAGAAGGGAAAGGGTACCCATTTCAGTATTCTGGCCTGGAGAATTCTATGGACTGTATAGTCCATGGGGTCACAAAGAGTCGGATATGACTGAGCCACTTTCACTTTTACTATAATGATGTGGGTACAGTGCATTCTGCTTAGGGAAAAATATAAACTGGATAATTTTCATACTACCAATAACACATTTATTTTAATTGAGAGATTTGCTTAGTGAATTTATTTTTATGTTTAGAAAATTTAAATTTAAATTGCTCATTAAAATACTTCAAGAAGAGAATAGATAAAAGAGAAGAAACATCAAAATGACAGTGATGTATGGGAAATAGGAAAAAAGAACAAATGATAAAAAATAGTTTTCCATGGCAGGAATACTTCAATGTGGAGCTTAAAGTCTATTTTTTTTTTTTTTTTGCTTTTAGAGTTTTAATTGTTACTAACATGCTCATTATGAGAATGAACATAATACTTTTAAATATAATTCTAAAAGGACAAAAACCAAAACTAAATTATGTAAAACTACCCTGATTCTTCCACACAAATGCAATTTCGCTTTGGTTGAACTGAAAGAATTAGGTTTCTCTGAGTTTATTCAGTTGGATTAAGTCAACCCTGTCAAATGATTCAGAAAAAAATAAAATAAAGAAAAAATGAAGTGACTAGAGTTAGATGAGCATCTTTTCTCCAGAAACTTTGTCTCTGATGTACTGAGAAAATAAGTTTTCAGTCTGTGAGCAAGATTAAAGTTGACTAGAACATGTTAGTTAGTTTGCAATTCCGAAGGGCCAAAACTATTCAAATGCGAACTAGCTATGATAATTTACTATAACTACTTTAGCACAAAAAATAAAATATTTCATTCTAAGAGGTATCTTTCATAAGACAACATGGCCAATGGCATTCCAAATATATTAAATAGATCTGTTTCTTAAAGACATGGTGCCATCATTTTTTAATTGAAAGAAAATTATATAATAAATAATTGGAGATAACATTACCTACAAAAAACATCAGAACAATAACATTCTTGTATATTTTGACATTCCTATCCAAGATAGTAAGATACACTGGCATCTATGATTCAAACAGACAGTTATCAGTTTAANAAAGAAAGGCAATGCCAAAGAATGTTCAAACTACTGCACAATTGCACTCATCTCACGTGGTAGCGAAGTAATGCTCAAAATTCTCCAATCAGGCTTCAATAGTATGTGAACCACGAACCTCCAGATGTTCAGGGTGGATTTAGAAGAGGCAGAGGAACCAGAGATCAAATTGCCAATATCCGTTGGATCATTGGAAAAGCAAGAGAGTTCCAGAAAGACATTAACTCTTGCTTTATTGACTACTCTGGGTTCTGCCTAAATCATCTCCTCCAACTGAAACACTAGATGTGATGTCTTTATTGAACATTGATTGACTAACATCTACTTCATCCCTTTGACTGTGTGGATCAAAACAAACTGGAAAATTCTCCAAGAGATGGGAATACCAGACCATCTTACCTGTCTCCTGAGAAATCTGTATGCAGGTCAAGAAGCAACAGTTAGAACTGGACATGGAACAACAGACTGGTTCCAAACCAGGAGAGGAGAACATCAAGGCATATATTGTCACCCTGCTTATTTAATTTATATTCAGAGTACATCATGCAAAATGCTAGGCTGGATGAAGCACAAGCTGGAGTCAAGATATCTAGAAGAAATATTAATAACCTAGATATGCAGATGACATCACCCTTATGGCAGAAAGTGAGGAAGAACTAAAGAGCCTCTTGATGAAAGTGAAAGAGGAGAGTGAAAAAGTTGGCTTAAAGCTCAACATTCAGAAAAGTAAGATCATGGCATCTGGTCCCATCACTTCATGGTAAACAGATGGGGAAACAATGGAAACAGTGAGAGACTACTTTTGGGCTCCAAAATCACTGCAGATGGTGATTGCAGCCATGAAATTAAAAGACGCTTACTCCTTGGAAGAAAGTTATGACCAACTTAGACAGTATATTAAAAAGCAGAAACATTACTTTGCCAACAAAGGTCCATCTAGTCAAAGCTATGGTTTTTCTAGTAGTCATGTATGAATGTAAGAATTGGACCATAAAGAAAGTTGAGCGCCGAAGAATTGATGCTTTTGAACTGTGGTGTTGGAGAAGACTCTTGAGAGTCCCTTGGACTGCAAGGAGATCAAACCAGTCCTATGCTAAAGGAAATCAGTCCTGAATATTCATTGAAAGGACTGATACTGAAGCTTCAATACTTGGCCACCTGATGTGAAGAACTGACTCACTGGAAAAGACCCTGATGCTGAAGATTGAAGGTGGGAAAATAAGGGGATGACAGAGGGTGAGATGGTTGGATGGCATCACTGATTTGATGGACATGAGTTTGAATAAGCTCTGGGAGTTGGTGATGGACAGGGAAGCCTGGCATGCTGCAGTCCATTGGGTCACAAAGAGTAGCACATGACTGAGTGACTGAATTGACTGATCTTCAAGGTTACTCTGATCATCCTGCTCCTCTCTAATGATGGAGGAATGAATTAAATGAATTCATACATGCAAGTGTCTGGTCATACTGTGAAGTGACAATACTTACATTGCAAAAATAACTGAATACACAGTGTGTATTTTTAAAAAGGCAGCCACAAATTTAATTTTACTTATTAATAAAACTGTCAGATATATCTAGGGATGGCGTAGCATCTAGTGTTTCAATTGGAGGAGCTGATTTAGGCAGAACCCATAATAGTTACCTTCTGAGGTAGGAGGTTGGTCACAGTATACAGGTAAAGAGGAATGTAGGTTGAAGAGCTGTTGGAAATTATTTTTAACTGCTTATGTTTAATTCCCTCAATTTACAAGCAAAATGAATTTACCAGCTTTGCAAAGGAGGGAAGAGGATGTCATGTGAGTTTGAGGAGGGTCAGAAAGGTTTGAAATATTCATCTCATAAAGGGAGAAAATGAATTGACTCGAGAAATGAAGGAGGAGTTTCTGGCTCCACTGAAGGTTATTGGTCATGAACCTAAAATGAGTAAAGCCAGTCTGATTGTGTGTTTCTCTACAACTATACAAGTGAAGAGTAAGAGAGGAGTTTAGCATGAGTTGTGTTTCTGCCAGATGAGTAGGGCAGATGAAGGGAAACATGGCAAAACAGAAGAGGATATATCTGAGAAATTAATTATTATGTTAGAGCAGAAAATTTCAGTCAAGTAAGGACAGAATTGAAGGCATTATGGAGTGTCAGACAATGAATTGACAGTCTGAAAGACTTGGAAATTTTGTTGGCATCTGAGCACTAGATGGAGTAAAGAGGAGAGATAGAAAATGACAGCTAAGAATAGAATGCTTGATTTGAGATTATGGTGATGACTATAGGGAGAAGGGTCAAAAGGTCATAATAACTGGTGTCATAGTCCAGAAACCAGAACTCTTCAGAGGTAGATGCATCGAGTTTGCAGAAAGTCACGACCACAGAGATTTAGAACAGCCAGAAATGCTCTTGGTGACTTTGCCCAGGACCCCAGATCTTTGTGTACTGTTTCTATTCCTGCTTTTATGGTCTCCACACAGGGACTGGGGTACTGAACCAGCAACTGATGCAGAATTCTGCAGGTTCCTGCAAAACACTTCCCAGCTCTCCATAAAATGCCAATACTAATAGCTTCATTATCACACGCACACTCTTCCTAAAAATCTATCAGATCCGTTCCCATCAATGTCACCAGAAACAGCTCCCAGGGCATCTTTCAATACAGAGACTTTCAGTCTTTTTTTTTTTATTTTAACTTTAGTTTACTTTACATTACTGTATTGCTTTTGCCAAACATTGACATGAATTCACCACGAGTGTACAAGCGTTCCCAAACATGAATCCCTTCCCACCTCCCACCCCATACCATCTCTCTGGGTCCTCTCCTTGCACCAGTCCCAAGCATCCAGTCTTGCACACAGTCTCTGGATTCATCCAGTCCTTCACCAGTCTGGACCCACAGACACTTCTAAAGCATGCTCTGGAACTCATGTGCCCCCATCACCAATCACCTTCAGAATTATCACCTTCTTCTCTAATGTTACAGAAAAATAGCTCGTTCTGGTGAGAATACTGCTTCTGCTGATACCCTGTTCAGTGGAGGAAACTTCATCTCCCACAAACTTTTTCATTGAGCTCAATAAACTTTAGATGCTTCTTCTGTCCTTATTCCTCAGAGACATCTGGACAATTATTTCTCCTCTTCTCTCCCCAATTTTGTTTAGTTTTATGAAGTTTATACCATTAAATCCAGCCATCTACCAACAGTTGTTTTGATCATCCTGGGTTCTTTCTTATTGTGTCTTGAATCTATCAACTAGAGTTTACTCGAACACTCTCCCCACTCCAACACCACTCCTGTCATTCCTACATTTTAATATCATATCAACTCAAGAAGAGGCGGAAGATCCAACAGATCTACAATCATAGAAAACACTAGTAGTCAGATATTCACTCCTAAAAGATATTAAATCTAATGGTTTTATACTGACTTTTATTAAAAATCAAAACTAACAATTCCTAAGTTAGTTAAACTGATTCAAGACATAGAAAAATACATAAATCTCAACTTCCTTCTATAAAGTAGCATATTTTTAACAACAAACTCAGGAAATACTAGCACAAAGGACATCTAATGTTCAATATTAGGAAGATTACTTGTGTGAATTATGATAGGTATAAAATTCTAAACAAAGCAATGAAAAGAAAATTCAGAAATAGTAAATATATATGTATATATATATGATGAGAAACACAAAGTTGGCTAAATATTTGGAATTATATAAATTTCATCAGCCACATTAAGTAAAAAGTAAAAAAATAAACTTTGAGACTTTGATGCGAGAAAAGCATTTGATAACATTCAAAACACATTCAGAATTGCTTAGCAAGTATGGAAAGGGTTGCCCTGACTTGATAGAGAGTATCCACCAGAAACCTTCAACAAACATCATAGGTAATAGTAAAGTATTACAAATATACCACTAAAGTGAGCAATGAGATAAGGATGCTATTGTCACTGACTTACCATTGCACAAGCAAAGAATAAATAAGGATGGCATGTGGTAAAAAGAAAGACACAACATTATCATTATGCCATTGTCACTATATCTGCTTAGATAACAAAAAATAATTAACAAAAATGTTTTATGGAAACTGGAACATCCAGTAAGCAGCAGAGTTATAGAGACAATATATAAAAAGTACTGTTGGTGGTTTAGTTGCTTAAGTTGTGTCTGACTCTTGCGACCCCATGGACTGTAGCACTCCAGGCTCCTCTATCCATAGGACTTTTCAGGCAAGAATACTGGAGTGGGTTGCCATTTCCTTCTCCAGGGGATCTTCCTGACCCAGGGACTGAACCCAGGTCTCCTGCATTGCAGGCAGATTCTTTACCAACTGAGCTACGGATCCCACAAAAATAAGATAAAATATGATAGAAAAATATTTAGCTCACTATAGCAACAAAAATAAATATGAAGTAACTAGAAATATCATCCTAACATATTTTCTAGCCTTATTAAACCTTGGGAAAGGCTACTCTAGAACTAATGACGAACTCTTAAGACACACTTGAGGTGGGAGCAAAACACCCATTGTTATTCCCACCTTAAAATTACTTAATCTAATAGTGGTCTTCACTCGATGTTAGGCAGTAGATTGTAGTGATAAGTCATTCAGACTCTGGAGACAGAATAAAACTGGCCTCAAATTCTGATTGTACAATATACTAAGCACATTTGTTGATTTCAATCCTCTGAGCCTCGATATACTTAAAAAAGGTTGACAATAGTATCTATCTTTGTTGGACTGTAGTTAGAATTAAACTGTGTATACATTTCTTGGTACAGTAACCCACCATGGTTTTTCCATGGATTCCTACATATCTTCCTAACTGGTCTGTCTATCGTGTCCCTCGGTTCCCTCTAGTCTTACCCAATGCAGAGTGATCCTGTTAAACAGTAATTCAGATGATGCTATTTTTGGCTCTGAATCCTTAAATGACTTGCTAATATCGGCAGAGTAAAAGCAAAGCCCTTACAGAGGCCTAAATGCCCCTCCCCTTCTTTTGTTTAGTCCCTTGTTACTTCTCTTCTCCTACTCCACTTCCACTTCTTTCTCAGACACCTGGAATTTGTCATTCCCTCTGTTCGGAGCACTCTGCCCTGTTTGCTCCCTCGCCTCCTTTGCCTCTTTCTTCAAATGTCATCCTTGGGCAGACAAACTCCCTGACCATCCTATCTAGAACTGAAAAACAGAACAAAACAAAATCCCAAACCTTCACTCTGATCACCCTCTTCCCTATTTCTTTTTAAAATTCTTTTCCTGGTGTGTGTGTGTGTGTATGTACACTCAGTTGTGTCCAATTCTTTGTGACCCCCTAGACAGTAGCCCTCCAGGCTCTTCTGTCCATGGAATTTTCCAGGCAAAAGTACTGGAGTGGGTTGCCGTTGCCTTCTCCAGTAACAAGCTACAAATCTAAAAAAAAAAAAAAAAAAGCTTACATTTCAAAATTCTTTTTACCTTTGAGATCAAATACCAAGACTGAAAAAACCAGCCTCAGTGGTACACTGAGCAAGTGAGTCCATCCAATCTCAGACAGCATTTTGGCTCAGTAAGTAAAGCCTTCTCTTACTATAAATATGAATCAGATTCTCAACACCTATCATCAGTCAAACCTTGGGGGCACAGCTAGGATTTGGAGAAGTTCATAGGAAGTTGTGTAGGCCTGGATCCAACAGAGGAGCCTCTGTGGTGTATAAACAGTGTGAAGAGCGAATAAAAATGATGAAGAACTTTCTCAGAGTTCTGACCAAACAATCTGCCAACTTTTGAGGGGATTACAAGATCCAGGAAAAATTGGCTTTTACGTTAAAGGTTATTAGTCCTCAACAGATAATATTTTCTGGAGGAAGTCTGAACTAAAGAGGCTTCACAGAGATTAGAGGAGTTTAAACATTACACAAATGTGAACAGTCGCAGCAGAAAATGGGCCAATAAATCAGTTTTCTTAACTCTTTCTGGCACTGATTAAAACCTGGAGCCAAAGTGCTCCGGTTGCATAAGATAATCAAAGGCATTTTCTTAGAATGATGTGTATGTGGTGATTTATAAACTGTAAAACTGCCATGTCATATGGTAAACAAAACCTGGATAACACAATTATTTCCATATATTGCTTCAGCTATAATCCTGATGGTGTATATATTTTAGTTTGTTTGCTGCTGCTGCTAAGTCACTTCAGTCGTGTCCGACTCTGTGAGACCCCATAGACGGCAGCCCACCAGGCTCCCCCGTCCCTGGGTTTCTCCAGGCAAGAACACTGGAGTGGGTTGCCATTTCCTTCTCCAATGCATGAAAGTGAAAAGTGAAAGGGAAGTTGCTCAGTCATGTCCAACTCTTCGTGACCCCATGGACTGCAGTCTACCAGGCTCCTCTGTCCATGGGATTTTCCAGGCAAGAGTACTGGAGTGGATTGCCATTGCCTTCTCCTTTAGTTTGTTTGAAATTGATATAAGGTTTATCTAACTTATATTCATGTTTATTTTAATTGTATTTTCATACCCATTTCTGATTAACATGTTAGAAAATAAGTATTGTCTTTGGTTCTGCTGATGTTCACCATGATACTACTTAAGTAGATTTACCTAAAAAAAAAAGCTTCTGTTTGGGATCTTGCTATCTAGTAATTATACTACTTGGATTTGAATGCTGGTAAAGTCACCAAAGTATTTTGAATTTCCTAGTGTCAGATGAATATAAATAGATAGTTACAGGTGTTAGATATAGATATACAGGATTTAGATATGCTGCTGCTGCTGCTAAGTCACTTTAGTCGTATCCAACTCTGTGACCCCATAGATGGTGGCCCACCAGACTCCCCCGTCCCTGGGATTCTCCAGGCAAGAACACTGGAGTGGGTTGCCATTTTAGTTGTTTGTTAATTCTTCCAGTACTCAGGATTTGATCTAACCTAAAGGTAATATACTTTATACCTCAAACTACTTACTAGTTGCATCTTATGCAGATGGTAATAGAATGAGAATATGATGAGACTCTCAGCCTGAGATTATATGGCTAATATGGCTTCCTGAGATTTGACAAATAAATGCACCAGATAGAAAGCATGTACTTTAGTTTATCCATAATTTGACTGCAGGGGCATAGTGGAGCTGAAATCCAGGTTTTCTTCCACCATAGTATCTCAGAAAAGATTTTGGAGCGAACTGGATTCATTTGTTTTAGTAGCAGGATAGTTTTTAATAAGGCAGTAATAGAAATTTCAATGTAATAACCCAAACTTCTTTAACTGAAGTATGGAGATGGGTGGAGAAGGCAGAGGGCGAAGATTATCCCACCACCACCATGTGCTACTCTGCTGCTCCTGACATACCTCAATTGCATCTTTAGGGCTCAGTTGAGGCTGCTTTGAAAAAATGTTCTGACCTATTTAAAAATTCATTTTTGAATTTATTTTAAATTTTTACCTAAAGGTAAGAACAAGAGGGCATAGCAGCTTAATGCCTTTATTTACTATTTATTTTTTACTATTAATTTCTATTGCTGTAGAGTTGGATTACAATGTTATGTTAATTTCATGTGTAAAGTGAATCAGTTATATGTATATGTATACATATATCCTTTGACTATATGATATACATAATATGATATATTATATATATATATTTGGGCTTCCCTGGTGGTGCAGAGGCTAAAGCGTCTGCCTGCAATGTGGGAGACCTAGGTTCGATCCCTGGGTTGGGAAGATCCCCTGGAGAAGGAAATGGCAACCCACTCCAGTGTTCTTGCCTGGAGATATATATCCTTATATGTATACATATGTCTTTGACTGTGTGGATCACCACAAACTGTGGAAAATTCTTCAAGAGATGGGAATACCAGAGCTTCTTACCTGTTTCCTGAGAAATCTGTATGCAGGTCAAGAAGCAACACTTAGAACAAGACATGGAACAAAGGACTGGTTGCAAATTGGGAAAGGAGTATGTCAAGGTTGTATATTGCCACCCTGCTTATTTAACTTATATGCAGAGTACATCATAAGAAATGTTAGGCTGGATGAAGCACAAGCTGGAATCAAGATTGCTGGGAGAAATATCCATAACCTCAGATATGCAGATGACACCACCCTTATGGCAGAAAGTAAAGAGGAACTGAAGAGCCTCCTGATGAAAGTGAAAGAGGAGAGTGAAAAGCTGGCTTAAAGCTCAACATTTAAAAAACTAAGATCATGACATCTGGTCCCATCACTTCATGGCAAATAGATGGGAAAGCAAATGGAAACAATGACAGAATTTATTTTTCTTGGGCTCCCAAACCACTACAGATGGTGACTGCAGCCATGAAATTAAAAGATGCTTACTCCTTGGAAGAAAAGCTATGACTAGCCTAGACAGCATATTAAAAAGCAGAGATGTTACTTTGCTGATGAAAGTCTGTTTACTCAAAGCTACGGTTTTTCTAGTAGTCCTGTATGGATGTGAGAGTTGGATCATAAAGAAATCTGAGCACTGAAGAATTGATGCTTTTGAACTGCAGTGTTGAAGAAGACTCTTGAGAGTCCCTAGGACTACAAGGAGATCCAACCAGTCTGTCCTAAAGGAAATCAGTCCTGAGTATTCATTGGAAGGACTGATGCTGAAGCTGAAACTAATACTTTGGCCACCTGATATGAAGACTGACTCATTGGAAAAGCCCCTGATCCTGGGGAAGATTGAAGGCAGGAGGAGAAAGGGACGACAGAAGATGAGATGGTTTGAGGGCATCACCAACTCAATGGACATGAGTTTAAGCAGACTCAGGGAATTGTTGATGGACAAGGAAGCCTGGTGTGCTGCAGTCCATGGGGTCAAAAAGTGTCAGACACAACTGAGTGGCTGAACTGAACTGATACATATATCCATTCTTTTTTTTGATTCTATTCCCATGTAGATTATTACAGAGTACTGAGTAGACTCCCCCCTGCTACACAGTAGGCTCTTATTAGTTATCTATTATGTATATATAGTAGTGTGTATGCCTGTGTGCTTGCTAAGTCACTTACTCATGTTTGACTCTTCGTGATCATAGGGACTGTAGCTTGCCAAGTTCCTCTGTCCGTGGGATTCTCCAGGCAAGAATACTGGAGTGGGTTGCATCCAGGAGATCTTCCTGTTTTATAATATGCTCATTTGTAACATATTTTTTAGATTCCACTTATAAGAAATATTATATGATATTCATTTCTCTGTATGGAAATGGAAAAAAAAAAGAGAAGCTATGAAGCCAGGTGATTCCCTAGAATCACATGGTTAATATTTAGACCGAAACATAGTCCACTGCTTTCCTTACAACATCAATCTTTAAAAAAAATTGCTCCCTGAAGCAAAGGCGGAACAAGCTCACTAGTACTCAATAAGTGCCCATTAAAGAAAATAAAATGTTATATCTTTCTCCTTAAATAGGTACTTTTAAAAGCTCTACTGCTTAAAACCTGTCAGCCATTACAGATTGTTGCTCCTTGAGAAAACCTTAATACACCTTTCCAAGATCCAGTCTAACATTACCCAGTAAAACTTCCTATGATATTTCTTCTCTGTTCAATATGGTGGCTACTAGCCACACGTTGAGTGCTTCTTAAGTGTGACTGAGGAATGAAATATTTTATTAGTTTACATTTAAGTAGCTACATGTGGTTGGGGGCCACCACGTCAGACAAAGCAGGCCCAGTGCTTTGCTTCTTCTCTAGTCTCACCTTCCACCATATTCTCACCCATCACTTTATGGTTTGTCCCTAGTACATTTCAGTTTTATGAATTCACCTGCTCTCTCCTGGCTTCTACACATTTTGTTAGTATCACTCCCCAGTTCTTCACTTCTCTTGTACTTGCTAATTTCTATTCACCTTTTATATTTGGTGAAGTGAAGCTTTCCTTAAGACAGTCTTAATTCTCTAACTCTCTTCTGTCTTAAGCCTTAAACAGCTGCCACCTAAGCTTGCTTGTTGTTTAGTCACTAAGTCATGTCTGACACCTTTGTGATCCCAGGGACTGTAGCCCGCTAGTCTCCTCTGTCTACAGGATTTCCTGAGCAAAAATACTGGAGTGGTTGCCATTTCCTTCTCCAGGGGATCTAATCAACCCAGAGATCGAACCCACATCTCCTGCATTCACAGACAGATTTTTAACCACTGAGCCACAAGAAAAGCCCTCCACCTAAGGTGGGCAGCTTTTAATCTACTCTAGTACAATGATATTTTTAATATCCCTTTTCACCTGTGAGATTATAAGAGTCTCCATGGGAAAAGAAATGTACTAGCCACAAGCACTTGATTTGTCACATGTATTTTGAACAAATTGATATATGAATATTTAAAAGGTCATTTAAATGCATTAATGATATTTTTGAAATTTCAGTCCAGTTCAGTTGCTCAGTCATGTCCGACTTTTTGCGACCCCATGAACTGCAGCACACCAGGCCTCCCTGTCCATCACCAACTCCCGGACTTTACCCAAACTCATGTCCATTGAGTCAGTGATGCCATCCAGCCATCTCATCCTCGGTCATCCCCTTCTCCTCCTGCCCCCAATCCCTCCCAGCATCAGAGTCTTTTGTAATGAGTCAACTCTTCGCATGAGGTGGCCAAAGTAGTGGAGTTTCAGCTTTAGCATCAGTCCTTCCAAAGAACACCCAGGACTGATTTCCTTTACAATGGACTGGTTGGATCTCCTTGCAGTCCAAGGGGCTCTCAAGAGTCTTCTCCAACACCACAGTTCAAAAGCATCAATTCTTCGGCGCTCAGCTTTCTTTACAGTCCAACTCTCACATCCATATATGACCACTGGAAAAACCATTGCCTTGACTAGTCGGACCTTTGTTGGCAAAGTAATGTCTCTGCTTTTGAATATGCTATCTAGGCTGGTCATAACTTTCCTTCCAAGGAGTAAGTGTCTTTTAATTTCATGGCTGCAATCACCATCTGCAGTGATTTTGGAGCCCAAAAAAGTAAAGTCTGACACTGTTGCCACTGTTTCCCCATCTATTTCCCATGAAGTCATGGGACCAGATGCCATGATCTTCATTTTCTGAATGTTGAGCTTTAAGCCAACTTTTTCACTCTCCTCTTTCACTTTCATCAAGAGGCTTTTTAGTTCCTCTTCACTTTCTGCCATAAGGGTGGTGTCATCTGCATATCTGAGGTTATTGATATTTCTCCTGGCAGTCTTGATTCCAGCTCATGCTTCCTCCAGCCCAGCGTTTCTCATGATGTACTCTGCATAGAAGTTAAATAAGCAGGATGACAATATACAGCCTTGACGTACTCCTTTTCCTATTTGGATCCAGTCTGTTGTACCATGCCCAGTTCTAACTGTTGCTTCCTGACCTGCATATAGGTTTCTCAAGAGGTAACTTTTGAAAGTTAGTAGAAAAAAAATGGATGCTACACAGAAAACTATTATCATCTCTTGAACAGACTGACAAACTACACATTTTGGTCCAACCACAGCATGATGAAGTGATTAGATAGCACAGTGTTTAGAAATCTATTCTGACAGTCAGCAGTGATATAATGATGTTCTGGACTAGAGTCATTTAAGTGATCATGGAAAGAAAAGTGATGTCTAAAAGATATGTTGAGAATTGGATTGAACAGTGTGCCTTTCATAAAAATTACAGAGAATAGTAATAACAACGATACTACATTTGGGAGCTAAATAAAAATTGGGTTATATAAAATGAAAATTATAATGGGCTTGTAAATTCAGAGGAATATCAATGGATGAAATGTCTAAGTTGTACAAGCAATTGGTAATACATGACTATTGAGAGTGTATTGCAACCTTCAGGCTAAAAGCTGTAGATGTTAGAGCCACATGATTGGCTGGGCTTTTAAATGGATATCAGTGTAGGAAGAAGAAACTGAATAACTAAGTATTTAAATATATCCAAGTTAGGAGACAAAAGGAAATAGAAACGCCAAGCTGACTATTCATGTGTGTGCATGCTAAGTCGCTTCAGCTGTGTCCGACTCTTTGCAACCCTATGGACTGAAGCCCACCAGTCTCCTCTGCCTATTCAGAAGTATACAAAAATCAAGAACTGAGAGAAGAGGGGGAAGACTTAAAAGTATTGACTTCCCAAGAGAAAATTGAATTGGAAAGGCATGAGAAATATGAAATGTGAATAGAAAGACTCTAAGGGGGTGTTCTTTGAGATAACACTTAGCCTTATGCATTGTATAGAAGTATATAGAGAAAGTATTGACATCCCATACTTCTCAAGTGACCAGAGGACTGTGCCCCAGATATAAGACCACAAATTCAGAGACAGGGCTTATTGTGATTAGGACCAGGAATTTTGCTTTTTTATCTGCTTTTTTCTTTTTTAAAAGATAGAAGGCCAAGGTCTGCTTAAAGTGTACCCCTTAAAACTTAACACAAATTATTTTGAAGAAGCATTTGTTATTGGTTTTCCAAAACCTTGACTGTTTAATTAAGAAGGACCCATAACCTACAAGGCCTATATAAGAATTTTTTGTAATAGGTTATTCTCTTACCCTTTAAGGCATAGAATCACACAAAAACTTATGTGCAATACTTAAGTACTATACTTACATATTAATAATACTTCCAATACTATGTTAGGAAGTGCTCTTCCAAGGAAGTCCCAGGGAGGAAGAGGGGAAGAGCCAAAACCTGGAGGCACATTGCCAATCTCTTTACACTTTGTATCAAGCACAACTTTGCCATTTTTAACATGTGGCATGAATCACCTGCATCTTAATCTTTCTTGGGGTAAAGAAAGCAGAAAAATACATCTGTCAATTTCCATTTTTATTTCTATTTCACAGGTTTGCTTCATGGGCTATTAACACACCCTCCTCCAAACCAAACACACATAGGTTGCATACAAGCATTACTAATGTGCCCCATGATATCTCAATTCTCAGAAACGATAAGAAAGCATCGGGAAGGAAGGATGAATGTGCCATGTGGGTGTAAGCAACATGCAGTCATGTTGGTAATGCAAAGTCAATAGTCACAGTATCTGGAATGACATAGTGTCCAATGGCTTCAGGCAGATCATGCTAAGAGGTTCTGAGATGGCACTAAGAAAGTATCTGATACAGTTCACATGTACCAGCCACTTTATTCTGTCTTCTCTGGCCTTAGCACTCAAGGGTGGCTTACACACAGTCCCTAATTTAAGTTGCACTTTTGTGATGAGCTAATTATAGACAGTGAGTGTACAAGTGTGTGAACACTGATATTTTTAGATAAATACACATTCTGGGATATTTTGAGTAGGAATAGTGATCTGATTCACTTAATAACTCTAATATTAATAAATTATGGTGATTTTTTTTACTAGCTTTATTTTTGTATAGTTTGACCTTTGAAATCCTATAGTCCTAGATAAATCTTTTTATATTTGTTTGGTAAGAATGTACTTCATCAACCTGATTTGGCCTTTTGCCTTTTTGACCCAGCAAAATTTCATGAATCCCCCAGGCTTAATTCAAAAGTCATCTTTTTTCTAAAGATATTGTATACTGAATTGTAGTCAAATTTAAGACCTTAAGTCCCTTTTTAAGGTAAATGTTGAAGACAGTCAAAATTACCGAATTGAATTGAATTGAATTGAATATTCAATTGAATATTCAATTGAATGAATTGAATTGAATATTATTGAAATCACCCACTAGGAACAGTATTAAATACACATACCTATAAGTATGTATACATGTGTATGTGTATGTATACATGTGTATAACTTCCCTGGTGGCTCAGATGGTGAAGAATCCACCTGCAGTACAGGAGATCGGGGTTTGATATCTGGGTTGGGAAGATCCCTGGAGAAGGGAATGGCTACTCACTCCAGTTATTCATGCCTGGAGAATATCATGGACAGGGGAGCCTGGTAGTCGCCTACCAGACACTCCATGGGGTCACAAAGAGACAGACATGACTAAGAAATTAAGCACACATACATGCAGGCTGGCAGGATGAGATGGGTAGATGGCATCTTCGGTGCAAAGAACTTGGGAACTTGGGTAAATTCTGGGAGATGGTGAGGGACAGGGAAGACTGGTGTGCTGCAGTCCATGGGGTCGCAAAGAGTTGGACATGACTGGGTGACTCAACAACAACAAATATATATACATACATATGTATATGTGTGTATCAGTCAGTCAGTTCAGTCGCTCAGTCATGTCCGACTCTTTAAGACCCCATGAATCGCAGCACGCCAGGCCTCCCTGTCCATCACCAACTCCCGGAGTTCACTCAGACTCACGTCCATCGAGTCAGTGATGTCATCCAGCCATCTCATCCTCTGTCGTCCCCTTCTCCTCCTGCCCCCAATCTCTCCCAGCATCAGAATCTTTTCCAATGAGTCAACTCTTCGCATGAGGTGGCCAAAGTACTGGAGCTTCAGCTTTAGCATCATTCTTTCCAAAGAAATCCCAGGGCTGATCTCCTTCAGAATGGACTGGTTGGATCTCCTTGCAGTCCAAGGGACCCTCAAGAGGCTTCTCCAACACCGTAGTTCAAATGCATCAGTTCTTCAGCGCTCAGCCTTTTTCACAGTCCAACTCTCACATCCATACATGACCACTGGAAAAACCATAGCCTTGACTAGACGGACCTTAGTTGGCAAAGTAATGTCTCTGCTTTTGAATATTCTATCTAGGTTTGTCATAACTTTTTTTCTAAGGAGTAAGCATCTTTTAATTTCATGGCTGCAGTCACCATCTGCAGTGATTATAGTTTGTCTATACAAACCAAAATAAACTCAGTAAGTTTTGGTATTGGGTAGTCAGTTTTCTCTGTGTGGTGCCATGTCTCAAGAAAGCCTTATAATCAGTCACATATTTCTTCTATTATTTTTGCTGTTTAGTTTCAGGTTTACTTGTATTCATTGTTTATTTAATAGAATTATATTAGCTGTGTGACTCAACTCCATTGATCCAGATCTTCTCAAAAAGATTGGCCATCTCTTCTCTGTGCTTTTATTTCACTCGCTTTATGCAATTGGCAGACACTTTATCATATTTGTCATTTCTATTTGAGAACATGAAACAGTGAGGCATTCCCTACAGCTCCCATTTGGATACAATGTTTTGTCTTCTTGCTGCTGCTACTAAGTCGCTTGAGTCCTGTCCAACTCTGTGTGACCCCATAGATTGCAGCCCATCAGGCTCCACTGTTCCTGGGATTCTCCAGGCAAGAACACTGGAGCGGGTTGCCATTTCCTTCTCCAATGCATGAAAGTGAAAAGTGAAAATTGAAAGTGAAGTCGCTCAGTCGTGTCCGACTCTTAGCAATCCCATGGACTGCAGCCTACCAGGCTCCTCCGTCCATGGGATTTATCAGTAAGCTTAGAATTAAAACTAGGAAAGACTTAAATAGAATATAATAGAAAAGTATTATGAATAATAACATTAAAAAATTGCAACAGCTCTAGGTTTCTTGTAAATTGCTTAGTAAAAATCCATTCCCTTGATATGATCTTTCAGCTGAAGACGACTTGTTCCTGGATCACGAAGCTGAGAACCGAAGCTAACAGCAGTCATGGTTCTGGGGGAACCCTGCTTGGTGAATCCTTACTTGACATACCAGTTGTCCCCCTGGAAAAGCTTCTCTGCTACTTTTCTCTACAGCTATAATAGCATTGTAGTTGGTTTTCTCCAGAGCCATCCCCTCTACTAAAAGGTGAGAGAAAACAGGGATTCTTTTGTCTGTGTATCCCTAATGTCCAACACTGCTTAGATGATAATGGTTCTCAAAAAATGTTTGAAGACAATAAACAAAATTTTTAAAGTTTAGCATCCTTCCACATAAAATCTTGTCAACTCTTTCAAAATAGATTAGATTAAATTTCATTAACTGACAATGAGGATAATTTGTACTTACTCTGCATTTGTAATTGTTATGTTATAAAACAGAATAATGATGAATTTAAACTTCATTCCTAATAAGAAGGTTTTTATCTATCATTAAAAAAGATGTGCTGCTTAGATGATTCATAATATTGTTTATGTCCATACTAAGCTCAAAGAGATAATTAAACCCCCTAGAGTGCTCACCCAGAGCATTGATAAATGTTTATTAACTAATACGGATGTACTAAAGTTAACAAAAGACAATATATAGTGGGCCATTTAAAATCAGCTGGTGTCCAGCTCTAGAGATCAATTTTTCCCATTGCATTGCTCCATAGCCTGAATATAGCTTCAGCTGAATAATGAAATCCAGGACTCTCTTAAGCAAAATTCTTGAATGCAATCTTGAAAGAGAACATTGTTAAACAACAAGTTTCATCACAAACTCTGCACTGAATTTTTTTTTTAACAACCTTAGGAAACCATTGGCTTGATAATAGCTACTCCTTGGACATCAGAATTTAATTAGGCAATCTAGTATTGGACATGAGATAAAGTAAATGGATAGTTAGCAACCTTAGATCATATGGCATGAAATAAATCATAATACAAGACTTCTTCCATTTACTGTCTTCTACAGTGTGATACTAAATTGGTTTGAGATAAATGGTTTCTATCATATGCCTCTGTTCAGGATAAAAACCAGAAAATGATACTATTAATATCCTGAAGTCGCCTCATTATTCAGGAAGATTAGAATAAAGAACTGAGATAACAAGTCTGTAGATTGTTTTCCTAGCATATTAAAGGCCTTTGCTAATGACTACTAAGTTTAGGATCATTTATATAAATCAAAAAATGCGAACATGATAGTGGTGTAAAGTGATTAGAAACATATTTCCATGATATTTAAGATTTCTTACATACTTCTAAAAATTTTCCTCTTGCAAGTTCATGAAGTAATGAATTTGGTATTGTAAACTTATTTAATATATTAAAATATATAAGAAATCTTCAATAATAGTTTTAATTCAGTCATTTAAATGTATTATGAAGTAAATTATATATATGATAAGTTATACACATGATCTTTCATGATTCTAGGCAATTATTTTAGAAAGAGAAATTAAATTACCTTTGAAATTATTATAATGTGTCTGATAAATTCTTTAGAAAATTTAGAGCACCCCTAAAATAAGTAATCGAATGGGTGATGATAATAGTTTTATTTGGGATCATGTAAGCCAAAGAGGTCATTTTCCCTCCTGTAGGCAGAACTCCAGGTTAACACCATTTTAGAGATATGAGTTTCCCTAATGTGGACATAACAAATTGATATTTGAAACCAATTAAGACTGTGAATCCCACCCTGTTTGAAGTATCATGTTTAAGAGTTATTCATCTTCCTAATTCTCCTGCCCTGCAGAGTGACCTAGAGTGTCTATGTGAGAGTCAAGTTTCCAATGTAATACGATTTTAGTTTTCTAGCAGAGAAAGAACAAATTTCTTTCAAGTTCATAGGTGGCAGAAAAATTTAACAATTAATAAATGCAGTAAAAAACTGTGAATAAATTAATACAAATAAATTATTTTGCCAGAAAGATCTTGATAAACTTTGAAAATCATATAATCATACTCTATTTTTAAATTTATCAGAAATGTCTATTTTTGCTAATTTTTTGTTACTTGAAGGTATTTATTTGCTTAGCATGCTACAGGTAACAGATGCTGAAAGTGCTAAAAATACTAATGTTATTTTCAAAGAAAACAAGTACAAAGTGTTTTTAAAAGCTATTTTGGTACTCTGTTCGAAACATAAGGTGGTTGGCTGTGGTCAAAGTGGAGGGGGTTGTTGAGGGAAAAATGAGTTATTTGTGAGAGGGGGGTGATGATATTCTATTTCTAAATGTACTGAAGATTAACTTTATATCAAAAAGTAAAATCCAGGCAGGTAAATAAAGCTATGTAGCCTCACAGATTATTGATAATTCTGATTTTCAACGTGACCAACTACCAACAAACTTTATTTACCTCTACAAGAATTCGTGTTGTTAAAATTATAATTAATTAAAAAATTTATTGCAGTATAGTTGATTTACAATGTTGTGTTAGTTTTTTTTGTACAGCAAAATGACTCAGCTATATATGTATATATATACACATATATATTCTTTTTTGTTGAAGTATAATTGCTTTACAATGTTGTATTAGTCTCTGCTGTATAATGAAGTGAATCAGCTGTGTACATAGATCTCCTCCCTCTCGAATCTCCTTCCTATCCCCCAATATATTCTTTTCCATTACGATTTATCATAGGATCTTGAATGTAGTTCCCTGTACTCTAGAGCAGGATCTTGTCGTTTACCCCTCCTGTATGTATTAGTTTTCATCTGCTAACCCCGAACTCCCAATCCTTCGCTTCCCACCCCACCTCCCCCTGGCAACCACAAATCTGTTCACTATGTCTGTGAGTCTGTTTCCATTTCATAGATATGTTCATTTGTGTTGTATTTTAGGTATCACATGTAGGTGATGTCATATGGGATACATCTTTGTATTTCTGACTTACTTTGCTTATAAAACCATGATTCCAACAGCAACAGCAATAAGAAACCCTAACCTACAACTCACAAATCAAAACCAAAGTAAAATAAATATCACCCACAAAGAAAGTCAACCTACCGCACAACAAAGGCCCTGCTAATGCTGCTAACTTAAACCAAATAGTAATTATGAGGGCAGGCATGGAAACCAGCAGACAGAGTTACCTCTGATCACAAATCAGGCCTGGCCTTTATGCTTTCTGCCACAGTCAGAGCCATAATCATAGTGCCCCATTTAGATGCCACGTCTGGGTCAAAAGACATATTCAGAGATCCAAATAAGCACTCTGACTAGGAGCAAACTATTGACCTATGAACATCTTTATTTGCTTGTTGATTTTTATTCAACATACAATTTCGATTTTAGATAGAAGATACATAGTTGTAGAATAATTTTGTAGCAGGAATATGTTCTACCATTGACTTTATTCCAATTACTCCAATTTGGTGTATTCCTGAAACTTTTGAAAATGGCACATGAGAAGCATGTGGTCAAAGAGTGAAATTAGCAGGTGAGTTTCAGAAACAGAGAAGCCTCCTTTAGGCTGAAGTCTATCACACCTATGCTTTTCTCATAAAGAGCAAGAACTCGAGTATCTCTAAGAACCTGGAACACTTGAAGATTCAGTGACTCTACACATTTTTATATACGTGTCAGATTTCAGATTTTTAAATATAGCAATAAAGTTCCATCTTTGGTTTAAATATCCTAGAAACTAAGGATCACTGGGCATATCCTAGGGCTTAGTCTCTTAAGTTTTAAGAATTAGCTCTTGTATAATTCTATACACTGATCCAATTTAATAACAGAGAAAGAGATACAGGGCACGGTGCTTAATTGTAGAAAATGACTGTCAATGACTGTTTTCGGAGGTCTGGGAAGCCATCTGAAAGATCAAACAGTACACAAAACTAGGTACAGTGTGTTTTAATTAAGCATAACAGCTAATGGCCCTCAAACAAAACTCTGCTGGAAGACACAGTGATTAGAGGCACCTGCAGGTTAATAATTAGAAGCATCTGAGCACAGAAGCAATTAATATAGGGAAACTCTCCCAGGAGGAAAGGCTGTGCAATAAACAAAATAAGCTTCTTTCCAAATCCTCATTAAAAAAAAAAAAAAGTCTGTATTAATAAAAAGTCACCAAGCCCAAACTTTTAAGGATGCATGAAAATACTTATATTTAGCTTGTTCTGAATCTTTTAAATTCACTGTACTCATAGACGTTTCATTCAGTGTAATCAGGAATGATTGTTTTCCTTCATTTATCAAGTGAGTATCAAACAACTGGAAGCTCTTCAGGATCAGGTATGATAACCAGTAGTGATGATTTGCTAGGCAAAACAAAGACCACCGACATTGAGTTTATGTCTAAATTTTGAGAATTTTTAAAATGAAAGCCTCCAAAAACCTATTTTTTTTCAAATTACTAGCCATACTAACCTGTTGCGTAAACTATAAGCGAAAATGTTCTAATTTTTAAAGTGTGAAACTGATTTCGTTTTCATATAGAAACATTCAATCATTTTGATATTGCAAGATTTTCTATATCCGATAAGTACTTTTGGTACACAACAAAACATGTTTAGTTGGCATACATTTCTTCTATTTAGTGCTGATCATCTTTTAATCTTTATTGTGTGTATGTACAGGCATTTCACATTTCCAAATTAGGTTCATTTTAGCCATCTTAAATACATAATGTTCAATTAGATCCCACTGTTCATTTTCTGTTCCAGGCTGATTGCAAAAGTAGATGTTTTGAGAGTAGGTAGCAAAGGCTAATGTATTCCTAAGAAAAATGGAAACATGATAAACCAGGGAAAAGAGAGACATTAAAGGACATTAAAGGACTGTGCTGGCCATGTGACCTAATCATTAAAAAACACTTCCAGGGAAAAAAATCTCAAACATTACAGATATACAGATTCATGAATTATGTATAGTCATAAAGGCTCCTGGAAAACATGTTAAATTCAAGCCTTAAATCATTACTTTGAGAACTACTTCTATTATTTTTCTTTGTCTTATAATGAATAATTTGCATCAGAATCTCAATACATTTATATCCTACAGCAAAATTTACTTGGTCAAATATGAAAGGTATCATATCCATTTTCAATTTGTTTTTGCTTTCACCTTTTTACAAGTATTATCCTTTGTTCACGGGGCAGATGTTGAACAGTTTAGAACACAATGGTTCAGATTTCTGTTAATTATAATCTTAGTCAACTATGAAAAAACACTGTAGTCAGTAAAGGTGCTATAAAATATTAGCTTCATTATTAGTATCATAGAATCATCTTATTAAGCGACAGCTTCAGAACATCTCCCCTCAACTACAACCCATATCAGGCTTGTTCTATTACCACAGCTCTGGCTTCTTGAATGTGGCTTTAACTTCTAGATCTGAAATGACTTTAGAGACCTTTAAAGATGTATTCTGTTCGCTGGGTTTATTCTATTGCTACATGTTTTTAGTGATGTTTAAAATTGATTTTTTTTTCTCTTCTCATTTCTTCCAAGGAAGATGTTAAATAAACTTACTGGGATTGTTTAGATTTTCCCCACTGTCGTCTATTCTCTAGCACTTTCATATTCCCGGGCACTCACTTGGGAACTGGTTAAAATGCAGATTATTAGAGTTCTACCCCAGACCTATTAAATCAGAAGTTTCACTTCAGATTTTAGGTGATCCAAACACACATTAAAGTTTTAGAAGCATTGTCGAAGTCACCAGGTAGACACAGATATACATGTCAAAAATACTGTGGATTTGGTTTCATACCACATTTATAAAGTGAGTATCAGAATAAATAATGTAATATGAATTTTTTAATTTCCTAGTGCATATAAAAATTGTTTACCCTACATTGTAGTCTATCATGTGCAATAGAATTATGTCTGAAAAAGTATATGCCTTAATTAAAAAGTACTTTATTGCTCAAATATGCTAATAATAATCTGAGCCTTCAATGAGTCAATCTTTTTGCTTGTGGAAGGTTTTGCCGATTTTGATGGCTGTTGACTGATCAGGTCGGGGCTGCTGAAGATTTAGGTGGCTGTGATAGTTTCTTAAAATAAGACAGTAATGAAGTTTGCTGCATAGAATGGCTTCCTTTCATGAATGATTTTCCTGGGGCATACAATGCTATTTGATAGCATTTTATCTCTGGTAGATCTTCTTTCAAAATTGGAGTCAGTGTTCTAAAACTCCGTTGCTGCTTTATAAACTAAGATTATGTAATGTTCTAAATACTTTGTTGTCATTTCAGCAATCATTGCATCATCTTTACCAGGAGTAGATTCCAGCTCAAGCAACCACTCTCTTTTTTTATACCTAAGAAGCAACTCATTTACTGAAGATTCAAAACAAGATTGCAGCACATATTACATATTCAAAATACTGCTAAGTTGAGTTCTCTTATTTCTACCGCATCTGCAGTTATTTTCTTCTCTAAAATCTTGACCCCTTAAAGTCATCTGTGAGGGCTAGAATCAACTTCTTAAAAACTCCTGTTGATGTTGACCTTTGGATCACTTCCCATGTATCCTGAATGTTCTTAATGGTGTCTAGAATGGTGAATCCTTTTCAGAAGGTTTTCAACTGTTTTGCCCAGATCCATCAGAGGATGAATATCTATGATAGCTGTAGTCTTATATACAAGGCTTAATAAGACTTGAAAAATCAAAATTATTCCTTGATCCATGGGCTGAGAATGGATATTGTGTTAATAGGCATGAAAACAATATTAATTTTGTTGTACATTTCCATCAGAACTCCAAGGTGATCAGGTGCCTTGTCAATGAGCACTCGTATTTTGAAAGGTATATTTTTCTTCTGAGTGATACATCCCAACACTGGGCTTAAAATATTCAGTAAACCATGTTGTAAACAGATGTGCTGTCATCTAGCTTTTGTTGTTCCATTTATAGAGCACTCGCAGAAGAGATTTAGCATAATTCTTAAGAGCTCTAGAATTTCTGGAATGATAAGTGAGCATGGCTTCAACTTCAGGTCACCAGCTGCATTAGCCCCTAACAAGGGAGTCAGCCTGTCCTTTGAAGCCTGGAGGCTAGGCACTGACTTCTCCTTTTTAGCACTGGAAATCCTAGATGGCGTATACTTCCAATATAAAACTGTTTCATCTGCATTGAAAATCTGTTGTTAAGTGCAACTACCTTCATTAAGTATCTTTGCTAGAACTAGGTAACTTGCTGCAGCTTCTACATCAGCACTTGCTGTTTGTTTCACCTTGTATGTTTAAGTTATGGTGATGGCTTCTTTCCTTACACCTCACGAACCAACCTCTGTTATCTTTAAACTTTTCTTCTGCTCCTCCTCACCTCTCTCAGCCTTCATAGAATTGAAAAGAGTTAGGACCTTGCTCTGGATTAGGCTTTGGCTGAAGGAAATGTTTGGAGGGTTTGATCTTTTATCCGACTGGTAAAATTTTCTCTGAATAATCATTAAATTTGTTTCATTTGCTTATTATCCCTGTGTTCAACAGAGTAGGACTTAAACTTTTCAAGAATTTTTCCTTTACATTCACAGCTTGGGGGATAAGCTTTCAGCCTATTCTGGTTTTCAATGCTGAGCTTAATCATTTTTAGCTTTTGATTTAAAGTGTAAGACGGTGACTCTTCCTTTCCCTTGAACACTTAGAGGCCATCGTAGGATTATTAATTGGCCTAATTTCAATATTATATCTAAGGAAATAGGGATGACTGAGAAGAGCTGTAGATACAGGGGAACAGCTGGTAGGCAGAGCAATCAAAACACAAACTTTATTGCTTAAATTCACCACCTTATACAAGCACGATTTGCAGTGCTCAAAAACAATTATGATAGTAAATTAAAGATTACTGATCACAGATTAACATAGCAAAATAATAATGTGAAATAGTCTGAAATACTGTAAGAACTGCTGAAATGTGACAGAGACACAAAGTGAGAAAATGCTGTGTCTAAAATGGTGCTGATAGACTTGCTGGACACAGCGTTGCCAAAGATCTTCAGTTTATAAGAAACAATATCCGAGAAGCACAGTAAAATGAGGTGTGCCCATACTGGTTTAAAAATGAACACATGGTTTGTTTCCTCTCTTCTGCACATTTCCCTTGACTGCCCTTTTAGTAAAAAAGAGTCAGTTCAAACTAGCTATGGAAATTCAATAGCACAATAGGAGTTTACATAAAAGTAGAACCAGAGGGATCACCTGATGATGGATCTTTTGCTGAATAAATCTTGTGGCTTGGTTCAATTTAAATTTAAATTTAAAATAAATCAGCTTTATATTTAAGAATATTTTTCAGTTCCTCCCCCTTACATTTTTGTTATTCCAGCTGAATATCTTAATTCCTTAAAAAATTTTTTGAAACCTTAATCATATTTCTTTTTCAGCCTTATTTCTATTTTTTATAGTATCTGTGTGTATCTGAATAAGCACAGAAAGCTTATGTGTAGTATGAAGTCCTAAACCCCTTCCCCAGTTATGAGAGATTTCTTCTCCCCACTGAATAAGTGATAAAAAATAGAGGTGGTTGGCAAAATTTTACTTGGCAATCTTGGTTTACAATTTTTAATATTTGTCTTAGCTCATATTTTGTTATTTGGTGCTACATTCCAGCAAGTCTTTAAATGTTATTGGCTATAAAACAAAGATCAGATCATATTTCTTTTATTTTACATTTATTTCCATAGGAAATATTCTAAAAGATCCTAAATCCTTTCCATTGTAAGCCAATAATATAACATCAGGATTAATGAATAAATTTTAACAACATTTTGCCTTGTTTTGCTTTTCTTTCAAACAGCCATTGATAAAGTGGTGATAATAAATAAATAAATCTCCTTTGTGTCCATTTTTATCTTATTTTCTTTAGGAGCAGTTGCTTAAGTGGCCCAGTGGTAAAGAATCTGCATGCCAATGAAGGAGACACAAATCGCTGGGTCAGGAAGATCCCCTGCCTTAGAAAATGGCAACCCACTCCAGTATTCTTCCCTGGGGAATCCCATGGATAGACGAGCCTAGCTGTCCACAGGGGTGCAAAGAGTCAGACAACTGAAGTGACTGAGCGCACAGAGTTGAAAAGTTTCTTTTGCTTAATTCTGTATCCATCTCCTATAAATGTTCTTGAAGTTTCCCAAAATAAGGGAATGTATATAGTGTTCCATGAATCATAATGGTAGAATTCTCTGAACTGAATCGAGTCGGTAAAGAACCTGCCTGCAAATACAGGAGACCACCTGCAATGCAGGAGATGAGGGTTTGATCCCTAGGTGGGAAAGATCCTCTGGAGAGGGAAATGGCAACCCACTCCAGTATTCTTGCCTGGAAAACCCCATGGACAGAGGAGCCTGGTGGGCTACAGTCCATGGGGTCACAGAAATCGGACAGAACTTAATGACTAAACTACCACCACAAACTTCATGTATTAAAACTCTCATCTCCAATGTGACTTTCTTTGGAGACTGAACTTTAGGGAGGTAATAAAGGTGTAGTAACATCATGAGTGTGAGATTCTAAGCTGCCAGGATTGGTGGCCTTCTAAAAAGAGAAAGATAAAGACCTTTCTCTGTCTACTGACATACAGGAAGCAAAGGGTATGTGAATACATTAAAAAGGTTTTCAGTAGGAAGGGAGTTCTCACTAGAATCCACCCATGCTGTACTCTGATCTTGGACTTTCAGCCTCTAGAAGTGCAAGAAAATAAATTTTTGTTGTTTAAGTTACCTACTTTATGGTATTTTGATATGTCAGTGATAGCGTTCAGGGCAGGCCACCCCAAAATATACCACTTTGACATATTGATTATTTTGAATTAAAGTTACTTGAGAAATGGCTAGTGCAAGAAGAACATGCTGACCCTTCTTTGTCCTCCTGAAAGCAGGAAATAAATTTCTCATCTGAAGGTGTCCTCCCCATGCCAGGAGGATGGGAGGCATTTTATTGCCAGAGATAGGGTATTCAAGGCCATATAAACAAACTTTATTACTTTACTATCCCAAGCAAAAAAACCTTTGTTTTGTCAAATCTTCAAAAAAATTGTCTAAAAAGCATAACAGCTACCTGCTCTGGTCACTTCTTTGAGTCTCATATCTTTGGTGTTCCAGTATGCACAAAATTAAATTGGACAGTTTTCTTCTGTTGATCTGTTTTATGTCAATTTAATTATTAGACCAGAAAAGAAGACAGAAAAAAAATACCTAAAAGGTTACAGGAAATTTTCTTCTCCCTACAGGAGTTTGAACAGACTAAGTCAGATTTTGGTATTGAGAAGGGAGGTGCCACTGTAACAAAAATCTGAAAATATGGAAGCAGCTTTAGAACTGGGCAATGGGTACAGAATTGATGGATTTTGAGGTTCATGCTAGAAGTATGTACATAAAGGATAATTCTGATAAGATCTTAGACTGAAATGAGAATGTGTGCATGCTCAGTTGTATCCTACTCTTTGTGACACCATGGTCTGTAGCCCATCAGATGCCCCTGTCCATGGGATTTTCCAGGCCAGAATATTGGAGTGGGTTGCCATTTCCTTCTCCAGGGGATCTTCCTGACCCAGGGGTTGAACCCACATCTCTGGCATCTCTAGCACTGGCAGGCAGATTTTTTACCACTGTGCCACCTGGGAAGCCAAGGAATGAGAAACATTGGAGACTGGAGGAAAGGTGACACATGTCATAAAATGACAATGAACTTCACTGAACTGTGTTGTATTATTGTGAAAGGTAGAATTTCAAGCCATGAAACTGAATATTTAGCTGAGGAGATTTTTCAGCAAAATATCAAAGCAGCAGCTTGGTTCCTGATAGTTGCTTATGGTGAAATATGAAAGGGGAGAAGTGAACTGAGAAGTAATTATTAAGCAGAAAGGAACTGGAACTTGAAGATTTGGAAAATACTTAGTTGACCAGTATTACCAAAAAGAAAGCATGTTGTGAAGAAGCCAACAGGGATATGGCTGGACAAGTGCTTGATAAAATCTTATAAGATTATACTTGATAAAGTTTGAAATAGGACAAAATGAAGGATGATTGTTGGAATGTTTGACAGGACAAAACAACCTATTTGGCTGTGAAAGTGCTCTATTCTTAAGTATGAGGGGAAAATGACCCTGAAGGTGATTCAAAGATCATGAAGGCATCTCCTAGGTTTCAATAGGCCAGACCTACTGGCCTCTGCCTTAGGGAATGGACCACACCATAGCAGAGCTGTAGGAATGAGACCCAAAGCAAGAATGTTGCGTGTGTGTGTGTGTGTCTGTGTGTGTGTGATGCTGCAACCATAGTGGGCCTGCAAGGCAAAGTATGTAGCTAAAGAAGATTATTCCTGAGCCTGAAGATCTAACAGAAATTGCCTGGCTAGTTCTTGGACCTACTTGAGACTTGCCACTTCTTTCTCCCTTTTGCTTTAACCCTTTTGGACTGGAATTATAAAATCTATGACTTTCCTATCATTGTTTTGAGAGGTAATCACATGTGTGGTTTCACTGGTTTACAGCTAGAGAGAAATTTTTCTCAGAATGAATCCTACCTCTGGTCTCACTCATATCTGACTTAGATATTTCGGTGAGACTTCAGATTTTAGAGTTGATGCTGAAATGAGTTAATATTTGTGGGACTGTTAGGTTAGAATGTGTTTTGGGTGTGAGAAGGACATTAATTTCGGGGGTTTGGGGTGGAACACTATGGACTGAATTCACATCCAAAATCCATGTTGAAGCCCTAGCCTGCAATGTGACTGACTTTGGACAGAGGGCTTTAAAGAGGTAATTAAGGTGAAATGAGGTCATAAGGGTAAGGTCTTAATCCAATAGGATTAGTGGCCATTTAAGGAGAGGAAGAGAGAGAGTCATGCTTTCTCCTCATGTGTACACATCAAGGAAAGGCCATATAAGCACACAGGGAAAGAAGGCCATATGCAAATTTTCCCCAGAAACTGACTATGCTGAAACTCTGATCTCAGACTCTCAGGCTTCATGACTATGATAAAATAAATTTTTATTTTTTAATCCACACCATCTATGGAATTTTGTTATGGCAGCTGAAGCTAAGACATCAGATATTTATAGAATATCTATTGTTATGTCCTAACACTTTTGAAGATACAGAGAAGAATGCTTAAACAAAAACAAAACCAAATCTGTCTCATAAGTTACTTCAGACAAGTCAAAGGCTCTAGGTTTGCATAACAATGACTAGGTTTCTGTTTATCTCCTTTCCTCCTCCAGCCTCATGTTCTAGAATATTTGTTTTCTTCCCCTACTGCTCAGTATTCTAGAACTTTTATAGCACCTTGAGAACAGAATACCAAGTGAATTAGGGTTGTTTGCAGGCCTAACATATTATACTGAAGGAAAAATGAATTTACATGTGTACTGTTTGCATATAATTTGTCCTACTATCTATCCTTTGACCAGAGCCAGAATATGTCTGAGAACAACCTTTAAGCTAACAATGTTAAGTTAGTCCATGCAGAAGAACTTCAATATTACATTTCCTGGACTATGCTACTGCTATTGGAAGCTCTGATTTTCAAGTACTATTAAAATAATATTATTTTATGTTACATGTTATTGTACAAAATAGTTGTATATTTGTATGTCTTGAAAAACATGAAAATATATTTGACTTTTAATTTATACAAAATATAACATACCCTCTTAGGGTTTTGAATTTTTTTTTCCTGAGTCTGAATATTTTCTGAAATAACAATATCTGGGGAAAGGGTTTCCCCAATAGCTCAGCAGGTAAAGAACCTGCCAGCAATGCAGCAGTTAGGGATTTGATCCCTGGGTCAGAAAGATACTGTGAAGGAGGAAATGGCAATCCACTCCAGTATTCTTGCCTGAAAAATCCTATGAGCAGAGGAACTTGGCAGGCTATAGTCTAAAGGACTGCAAACATGCACAATCTGGTAGAAATCCATTTATTGACTTTTTTAGGATTCCAAACAGTAACTATTTATACTATGATTGTGCCAACTTTATCATTCTGGGAGAAACTATTAGCAATTTCTAGATGCAGTGAAATAGCAAGAGTTTGGTAAATTTTACTTCCTGCTTATAATTTTTCTGTTTAGTGAAATAGCAAGAGTTTGGTGAATTTTACTCCTTGCTCATAATTTTTCTTATTGAATAAGACTTAGAACTGGACATGGAATAAAGGACTGGTTCAAAATTGGGAAAGAAGTACATCAACGCTACATGTTGTCACCCTGCTTATTTAGCTTATATGCAGAGTACATCATGAGAAACAATGGGCTGGAAGAAGCACAAGCTGGAATCAAGATTGCTGGGAGAAATATCAATAACCTCAGATATGCACATGACACCACCCTTATGGCAGAAAGAGAAGAGGAACTAAAAAGCCTCTTGATGAAAGTGTAAGAGGAAAGTGAAAAAGTTGGCTAAAATCTCAACATTCAGAAAATGAAGATCATGGCATCTGGTTCCATCACTTCATGGGAAATAGATGAGGAAACAGTGGAAACAGTGGCTGACTTTATTTTGAGGGGCTCCAAAATCACTGCAGATGGTGACTGCAGCCATGAAATTAAAAAACGCTTACTCCTTGGAAGAAAAGTTATGAGCAACCTAGATAGCATATTCAAAAGCAGAGACATTTCTTTGCCAACAAAGGTCCATCTAGTCAAGGCTATGGCTTTTCCAGTGGTCATGTATGGATGTGAGAGTTGGACTGTGAAGAAAGCTGAGCGCCATAGAATTGATGCTTTTGAACTGTGGTGTTAGAGAAGACTCTTGAGAGTCCCTTGGACGGCAAGGAGATCCAACCAGTCCATCCTAAAGGGTATCAGCCCTGGGTGTTCTTTGGAAGGAATGATGCTAAAGCTGAAACTCCAGTACTTTGGCCACCTCATGTGAAGCATTGGCTCATTAGAAAAGGCCTTGATGCTGGGAAAAGATTGAAGGCAGGAGGGGAAGGGGACAACAGAGGATGAGACGGTTTGATGGCATTACTGACTTGACTGACATGAGTTTGAGCAAGGTCTGGGAGTTGCTGATGACAGGGAAGATTGTCCCTGCAGCTGCAGTCCATGGGGTTACAAGGAGTCAGACATGGCTGAGCTACTGAACTGAGCTGAACTGAAACCACTAAATTTACAATATTGTGTTATACCAGCAATAGGAAGTTAATACACTATGCATAGCAAGGAAAAGATACTCATGTTTAAATCATTAAGCATGTAAATCATAGAAAATGAATTCTGTTACATATGTACTATCTCAATCCAGTGTTCCCACTGGGTCAGATGATATATGTTTTTGTCTTAGCTTTGTCATGTGACTAACTGGGTTACCAGCAAGTCACTTCACCTGGCTGAACCATATGCCTTCTTCTTCTTTTGACCATAAAGGAATTAAACAGGATCATCATTTCATCATCTCAAATTTTCTTTACTAATCTCATGTCTCTTTTAAGGCTTTACCCATTCATCTTCTATTTAAATTTTAACAAACTTTAATTTTGGTTGCTTGGATTAAGGGAAAATAGGTGCATTAAAACTGCATTTTCAAATAATTACCATTTTGTTCTCCCCTGTGTCTCCCCCTGCCTGCCACCTCATGTATATGAACTTTTGTGATGGGCAGTAGAGGAAGTGGAATGAACATGGTCTTTCCACTGGCTTGAGAATCAGAGTATAAAGACCCTCTTGCCTTTAATTATCTGATTTAAAATAAAACCATGCCAACCCAACACTTGGAAATTTTTATAAAGTAGTTTGAGAAAAAATCAGGAGCACCCTCAGGATTTCTTAGTAAGATTTCTGGACAATAATGAATAATTAACCGAAAGGAAAAAAAAAAATTCAAAAAGTTTGATGATAGCTTGAGAAGGAAATAATGTGTCTCCAGTTTGGTTTTGGCAGATTCTTAATGGGTGAGATGAAGTATGGGCTGACAGAAACAAAGTTAATTGTTCTAAGAAGTCAAAGATACTTTTTCTTTTATTGGTCTGAAAACAAACAACTGACTTTTACATCAAGTCTTTAACCCAAAGCCTTTGTTTAACCTAATGGCACTTAAATTCCTTTACTCAATTTCCCAGAGTGCCTTATCTTCTCGGTCAATCAACAGTGGCTGGCCCACTTTCCTGCTCTCCTCTCTACCTTGGGGGTCTCAGGAAAAGCACCAATTTTGGGGGTTTACTTCTGTTATGCTTCTGTTTGGCTTTCTCTCCATTTTATTTATCTTAGCTAGTGCCATTCTCTATTTCAAGGCCACCAGGGTCAGTAATCAAATTAGGAGGTGACCAAAGCCTTTTCTTTCTGGGTGGTAAATTCCAGAAGACCCAGTCTGTCTCTGGTAATTGGAAAGATGAACCAATAGAGACCCTTTCCTCACATCGACAGCTTTTCTGTCAAATGAACAAATCTTGTCAGAAAGCTTTCAGGGCAAAGCATATATTCAAAACGTGTGTTGCTGCTCCTGTTGTTTTGATTATTTCCATTTCTGCAACTGGCAGTACAAGGTGCTCTGTGGAAGTGAGATGTGCCTCTGGTGTCCAGAAAGCAAATTGTTCAGTTCATCTCCCAATTTGAAGACTATTTTACAAAAGAAATTGGAAATTCAAACGAACGTTTGTTTGTTTGTGTGTGTGTGTGTGTGTTTTGCTGATAATAGAAGTGGATTTATTGTTTTTAAAATACTGAATGTTCTCAGCAGTCTGTAATGAATCCAGACAATAAGTAAAAATAAAATAATTTCTATGATTTAAAAGTTATTCAATATGCCTTTCTTCCAGACATGAAATAATTAAAATATTTATGAAGCTTTCTCCCTTGCCCTAGAACATGTGAACTTTGCCTTAGAAGAGGCTTAAATATTGACTGATCCATTGTAATGTGACATTTATTAACCTTTGTAACATTTAATGTGCACTAAAAGTAATCTTAGTTTAACATGCTTCTGAACAGTTAGAAGTTTTTGGCTATTTTTTAGTTAAGTAAGAGTTAGCCATATAAGATTTGTTTTTCTCGTAAAAGATATTTAAAGTTCCAAATTCATATGAATTTTTTGAATGGTCAGAGCAGAACACTACTTTTATATTATACATTCTTGATATTGTCAGCATCTAAGAATATTTAGGACTTCATGTTACTGTTGTTCACTTTGATATAATGAATGTGATTCTTTTTGCTAGCCGGGAACACTAATGATTTTGGTCTGTGTGTGTGTGTGTGTGTGTATAGAAAACCTTGACAGATATAAAGAAAAGCAATAAAAGAAAGCATGTAGGAAATTCTTACAGTAAATTATTTATTTTATAAAAATTGAGGTGTATGTAATTCCAAACTTAGATCTACAAGTGTGAATAATTTTAATGCAAGCAAACTTGGTGTTAAAAATGCNTTTATAAATACCACTTTTCATTATTCCTAAAATTTAAGAGAGATTTTTGCAGGATACAAGAAAATCAAAAGCTATTATTTTCTGTTGGTGCCTTGATTAATATTTCAGTGATATTTATGACAAATTTCCAGGTGTTACAATTTTCCAAGTTTAGAGCTTTCATTTAAAAAAGAATGAAAGAAAAAATTTTGAAAAACTGGGAAGACTTACTGCTGAGTTGCAGCCCTGTCATTATTTCCACCAGGTTTACATCCTAAAGCCATCTGCAGCCACAGCCCTTCAATGCTAATTTTATCCACGGTCAGCTCAATTTTGACGTAACCAAAAGCTAGTCGCTTTCAGATCCACTGTTGTCACAGTTAGCCAGACACAGTCTTCCCGTGAAACAAGTTGGCTTCATTCACAATCCCAAATCTCCAGATAATGGGTAATGATCACAGACAAGTTTCTCAGCTCCCAGCTAATTTCCTCCATACTCTAAAAATGTGCTTTAACTTCACAGATACTGCTAATCGTTTCCTGAAGTGAGTCAGTGATTGCTTGAATTTTTAGCTAAGTAGATATTTTTCAAAGACTGAATCCTGAAGTAAGTTAGTTAACTCTACAGAGGAATTAAAAAGGAAACTAAACTTAAATAAATAAATAAGAAAATAACTAAAAGGATAGCTATTTAGAGAATTCAAACTAGTGCTGATGACCCCTCAGTCACTATTTTAGAGAAAGATTTTAGAGAAAACATTGCCAATTCGAGAGGAGAGCAGATCGCCACATGCCACAAAACAAAAATAGTCACTAAGTCATATGTCATTTCAAACCCCCAAAATATTGAATAAACTTAGTGTTTTCACCATTGTTGCTTGTCTCTATGAATATAGGGCTGCATAGCTTGATGATGCGGAGAAGGCAATGGCACCCCACTCCAGTGTTCTTGCCTGGAGAATCCCAGGGATGGGGGAGCCTGGTGGGCTGCCATCTATGGGGTCGCACAGAGTCGGACACGACCGAATCGACTTAGCAGCAGCAGCAGCTTGATGGTATAAATTAGTTATTTAGAAAGGTTTATTATTCTATCTATTCTACAAACATTCCCCTAGTTACTGTTGTAATTCTTATGCTTAATCAAATGAAAACTAAATAAATATAGTTTATAACCCAATTTTATTTTTCGATGTGTCAGGCAAGGGAACAATTGAAAGAGTTCCTTTAATTTTTTTTTTTTATATGAATGCCAAAAGAAATGAAACTTTTATGTCTTTGAAACAAGAAAAGGGGGCACTAACTGAAAAGGTAGGTGACTGGAGGATGTGACAAGGTATGTGAGACAGAAGCTGGATTATAAGTAAGCTAACGATTTTAACTCAGCATATGGACATTTAGTGCTTCCCTGTTGGCTGAGTGATGAAGAACTTGCCTGCAATGCAGGAGACATGCAGCTTCTATCCTTGGGTCAGGAAGATCCCCTGGAGAAGGGAATAGCACCCCACTCCAGTATTCTTTCTGGGGAAATCCCAGGGACAGAGAAGCCTGGTGGGCTACAGTCCATGGGGTCACAAGAAAATCAGACAGGACTTAGCAACTCAACAACAGCAACAACAATGGACGTTTAAGATACAGTGTATATTGTACCATTTTGCCTTATTCTTGGAATAACTGACAATTTGCAAACTAGGCAAGATTCATTTTCTGTTACATAAAGTTTTTCTTATGTCTTTCTATTTACTTAATGTAAGAACTTGTGTTGAGGTGTTGGTATATCTGATTGGTTAATTTAATATTTACTGAATGCCAGATACTTTCCTAGGCCTTGGGTTACACCAATGAATGTGACATGCTCAGAGTTCAGACACTAGAGAGAAACTGTAGCCTAGTGTAGAAAACTCCCCTGAATGTACAATAGGACAATTTTTAAAGTTAAGATAACATAACTCATGGAAATCTTGTCTTCCTAAGAAGCTGGAAGATCATCTAAATCAGTCAGTCAGTTCAGTAGCTCAGTCCGGTCCGACTCTTTGCGACCTCATGAATCGCAGCACGCTAGGCCTCCCTGTCCATCACCAACTCCCGGAGTTTACCCAAACTCATATCCATCGAGTCAGTGATGCCATCCAGCCATCTTATCCTTTGTCGTCCCCTTCTCCTCCTGCCCCTAATCCCTCCCCGCCTCAAGGTCTTTACCAATGTGTCAACTCTTTGCACAAGGTGGCAAAAGTACTGGAGTTTCAGCTTCAGCATCAGTCCTTCCAATGAACACCGAGGACTGATCTCCTTTAGGATGGACTGGTTGGATCTCCTTGCCGTCCAAGGGACTCTCAAGAGTCTTCTCCAACACCACAGTTCAAAAGCATCAATTCTTTGGTGCTCAGCTTTCTTCACAGTCCAACTCTCACATCCATACATGACCACTGGAAAAACCATAGCCTTGACTAGATGGACCTTTGTTGGCAAAGTAATGTCTCTGCTTTTTAATGTGCTATCTAGGTTGGTCATAACTTTCCTTCCAAGGATTAAGCATCTTCTAATTTCACGGCTGCAGTCACCATCTGCAGTGATTTTGGAGCCCCCCAAAATAAAGTCAGCCACTGTTTCCCCATCTATTTCCCAAGAAGTGATGGGACCAGATGTGATGATCTTAGTTTTCTGAATGTTGAGCTTTAAGCCAACTTTTTCCCTCTCCTTTTTCACTTTCATCAATAGGCTTTTTAGTTCCTCTTGACTTTCTGCCATAAGAGTGGTGTCATCTGCATATCTGAGGTTATTGATATTTCTCCCAGCAATCTTGATTCCAGCTTGTGCTTCTTCCAGCCCAGTGTTTCTCATGATGTACTCTGCATAGAAGTTAAATAAGCAGGGTGACAATATGTAGCCTTGACATACTCCTTTTCCTATTTGGAACCAGTCAGTTGTTCCATGCCCAGTTCTAACTGTTGCTTCCTGACCTGCATATAGGTTTCTCAAGAGGCAGGTCAGGTGCTCTAGTATTTCCATCTCGTAAAGAATTTTCCACAGTTTGTGGTGATCCACACAGTCAAAGGCTTTGGAATAGTCAATAAAGCAGAAATAGATATTTTTCTGGAACTCTCTTGCTTTTTCAGTGATCTAGCAGATGTTGGCAATTAGATCTCTGCTTCTTCTGCCTTTTCTAAAACCAGTTTGAGCATCTGGAAGTTCACGGGTCACGTATTGCTGAAGCCTGGCTTGGAGAATTTTGAGTATTACTTTACTAGCGTGTGAGACAAATGCAAAGAGAATGCACTGCGTAGCAGACATCCTCTTCCAAAAACACAAGAGAAGACTCTACACATAGACATCACCAGATGGTTAACACTGAAATCAGATTGATTATATCCTTTGCAGCCAAAGATAGAGAAGCTCTATACAGTCATCAAAAACAAGACCAGGAGCTGACTGTGGCTAAGATCATGAACTCCTTATTGCCAAATGCAGACTTAAATTGAAGAAAGTAGGGAAAACCACTAGACCATTCAGGTATGACCTAAATCATATCCCTTATGATTATCCAGTGGAAGTGAGAAATAGATTTAAGTGACTAGATCTGATAGAGTGCCTGATGAAGTATGGACGGAAGTTTGTGACATTGTACAGGAGACAGGGATCAACCATACCTATGGAAAAGAAATGCAAAAAAAGCAAAATGGCTGCCTGGGGAAGCCTTACAAATAGCTGTGAAAAGAAGAGAAGTGAAAAGCAAAGGAGAAAAGGAAAGATATAAGCATCTGAATGCAGAGTTCCAAAGAATAGCAAGGAGAGATAAGAAAGCCTTCTT
>SJYQ01000560.1:1009397-1021838 GCA_006410935.1 Redunca redunca
GAAGAGAAAAACCAAAAAGACGAAAAAAAAAGCAACTTTTTAAAGAAAAATAGAAAAAAAAAGCAAAAAATTAAGAAAAACAGGGCAAAAAAAAAAAAAAAAAAAAAAAAAAAAAAAAAAAAAAAAAAAAACAGAAGCAGAAGATATTAAGAAGAGATGGCAAGAATATACAGAAAAACTGTACAAAAAAAGATCTTCATGACCCAGATAATCATGATGGTGTGATCACTCACCTAGAGCTAGACATCCTGGAATGTGAGGTCAAGTGGGCCTTAGGAAGCATCACTATGAACAAAGCTAGTGAAGGTGATGGAATTCCAGTTGAGCTATTTCAAATCTTGAAAGATGATGCTGTGAAAGTTCTGCACTCAATATGCCAGCAAACTTGGAAAACTCAAGCAGTGGCCACAGGACTGGAAAAGGTCAGTTTTCATTCCAATCCCAAAGAAATATACAGTCTACCGCTTGGCTATTCAACCGAAGACTCATTTGGAAGACAGAGATTCCTAAGGTCCATATCATGCCTATTGCACCAGACTCTGGATGTGGGATGTGAATTTATCATTTAAAACATATTCCCAGATGATTCTGATGAAAGCCAGGTATGTGAATAACTGTAAGGTTAAAAATCTACTTGTGGGGTGATATATACAAAGGAGTTAGTCATTTGCACATTATTGCCATTGCTATTTAGTTGCAGTATTACTGATATGGAAAATAGTATTATTCAGTGATACACCAAATAAAAAAATTGATATTAGCAAGTATGCTTTATTCTTTTGACAAAATATTTTGGAATTCTTGCTACTCTGTGTTGCAAAAATCAATGCATGATTTTAGATTTTTTCATAATAGTAATAAATGATATGATATTTAAGGATTATTAAATAATCCTTAATAATCTTTGTCTTTTTATTTCTGTACTGTGTCTTGCTGGGTATAGAAACAGTTTTATCTCGTATTGCATATCATATTTTAAACCTAGAGACATTTCTGTCTAAACGAGAATGGGAAAGGAGTATGTGCTCTTAATTCAGTGACATTGTTTCAAATACTACTCACAGCTTAACTTGCACAAACTCCTTGCATTTGCTCAGTTCCAAAGAATTTCAGTAAAATAAAACATCATTTAATTTCCCATTTTGTGTCCATTGGAAACTGGTATCTTTTCCCCCATAATTGTATGTATTAGTACTTGTCACAACCATCAGAAATACCCTTAAAATCTTTTTTCTTGCTAAATATTCTCCTGCATATGCATATTAGATAGGTTTTCAACACATGTCTCTGTAAATGTCTCTAAAATGTTTTAAACAAGTAGATTTTTAAAAAAATAGATAACTTATAGGTAGGACTATTTTTGTCCCTATCTCTATACTAGAAGGCTAAACTCACCTCTTTGTTTCCGGGAATGTTACAAGAAGCCAAATATTTGTTCAGCTCACAGGATTGCCAAAGCTGCTGGCGCTTGCAAATTTTAGCAGAAACCCATATTGCTTGGGGATGTGTGGGTTATCAGACAACATTTCTCCAGCCTGGGGATCAGGAGACCAAACTCCTAATCAAAGTGGGAGATTGAAGCTCTTTATAGGTTTGCCCTAACTCAACAAGTCCTAGGAGACTAGGTAGGCTGTGTGATATTTGAGGGATTTTTAATGCCTCTGAGAATTTAATAAGTTTGGAGAAAATCTTAAGTGTATCATAATTATTGGGCATTAAGCATGAAGACTGAAAGGAAGGTACTGAATAAAAATTGTTAAAGGACACCTCTAAATTAAAACCTATCAAATTGAAATCAATCCACTAAAATTTCATTGCCCCTCTTTACTCCCAGTGTATGGTCAGTAGATATAAATAGCAAGTGACAAATTTGATTCCAGAGGGACTCTTTTTTTTCAATATGAATGAAGGCAAAGGCATAGATATTTTTGTGGATTATTTCAACTCTGATATTCGCAATTTCAACAATAAAATTCATGATGTTAAGAAAGGCCAGTATCTACTGGTCACACAAAATATTTCCCAAATACTATAAAGATTCATTGTTGAAAAAAAAACTGTTCCGATCCATGTCTTCAATAACAGAAAGTGTACACAGTGGTTGAGCAGCTGGTTTTGACTCCTCATTCTATCACTTATGTCACTTTCAATAAGGTATATGAGCCCTCTGTGCCTCAGTTCTTTATCTATAAAAACAGAATTATGGTGTGGTGCTGAAGAAAACTCTTGAGAGTCCATTGGGCTGCAAGGAGATCAAACCAGTTTATTCTAAAGGAAATTGACCCTGAATATACATTGAAAGGAAAGATGCTGAAGCTCCAATACTTTGGCCACCTGATGCAAAAAGGAGACTCATTGGAAAAGACACTGATGCTGGGAAAGATTGAAGGCAGGAGGAGGAGGGGACGACTGAGGATGAGATGGTTGGATGCCATCACTGACTCAGTGGACATGAGTGTGAGCAAACTCAGTGAAGGAGAGGGAAGCCTGGTAATGTATAGTTCACGTGGTTACAAGCAGTCAGACATGACTGACTGAACAACAGCAACAAGGGCTTGGAGAGGATTAAATGAGTTAAGAAAATGAGGCACTGAGGAAGTAAAAAAAAAAACACTCTTGCACAGAAAAAGTGGTTATTAAATATTATGATCTCTTTGACTCCTTTTGAGATGTATCTATCTATCTATTTATCTATTCTGAATGAAAATACTCTGGCTAAAATGGAAAGTTTTCACAAAGGCATAATATTACTGAAAGAGATAATTATTCCTAATACTGTTTAGTGATACATCCAGGAGAGGAAATACACATTAGCATGATGCATACTATTCTTCTGAAGTTCTGCTCTGTGTTGAGAAAGCAAAGAGTGATTTTAGATGCTTCATAATCATACTATGATATTTAAAGCCTTTTTGGATACTTTCCTTTTATTCCTATATTGAACCATTTATTGTTGTAAAGCAGAATCTGGTGCTAGAGATTTCTTATTAAAATTTTTAGCTGAGATTTTTATATTCAATTTATGTAATGATTTAAACAATAGAAGCAACTTAGAATGTCATCTGATAACTGTCTGATATATTTTCATATAATGCTATCAGAAACTTATCAGAGTAATTTGTCCTACCTTAAAGATTGAAAGTTATTATTTATTATGTTAAGAGATAACACAAAGTTTAATGTATTAATTAATATAACATATATGTACATTAGAAGGAAACCTCCATCTCCAAAGAGAATTTGTGGTCAGCTCTTTTCATTAAGGGGGAGTGAGTTAAGACAAACATGCTAAAAATGAGAACAAATGGAAGATGAGAGGAAGAGAAAAAATTACTTAGAAGAGCATAGGCATTGTTTACACAGCTAATAAATTTATAATCTGAAACTCAAGAAGAACCACGGATGTTTAGGAGAAGCAAAGATTCAGAAATTAGGGAGGTTGCCAAAAATAATCCTTGTTGAATAAAATATATAATAGTAACTTACAAAATTGATACCTGCATGCATTTGTTCTACCATGTCTGTGTATTGGTTGTATCTAGATTTATGTGTGTGTGCTCAGTCACTCAGTTGTGTCCAACTCTTTGCACCACCATGGACTGTATGTAGCCCATCATAAGGCTCCTCTGTCCATGGAATTCTCAAAAACACTGGAGTTGGTAGCCATCTCCTTTTCAAGGGGATCGTCCCAACCCAGGAATCGAACCTTAGTCTCCTGCAGGTAGATTCTTTACCACTGAGCCACTAGGGAAGCCCATCTGCATTTATACCCATTGCCTAAAAAAAATTCCTGTAGTATTATCTGTGTAGGACAGTCCTAAAATGGAACTGAATGTATATCATACGATCATTTAAAATCAGTTGTATGTGGGGGAGGGGATGACTTTGCCAAACCTCTAATATCATGAGAAAGCATAAACCTTTGGGTGGTGACCAGGGCAGTGTGTCAAGTAGAGTCCCTGGCATGGAGTATATAGCTGATATTCTGTTCAGTTCAGTTCTGTTCAGTTGCTTAGTCGTGTCTGACTCTTTGTGACCCATGAACTGCAGTACACCAGGCTTCCCTGTCCATCACCAACTCCCAGAGCTTGCTCAGACTCATCGGTGATGGCATCCAACCGTCTCATCCTCTGTCTTTCTTTGGGACTGAAATGAAAACTGACCTTTTCCAGTCCTCTTTTTTTCCTGCCTTCAATCTTTCCCAGGCTCAGGGTCTTTTCCAGTGAGTCAGTTCTTCGCATCCAAAGTATTGGAGTTTCAGCTTCAGCATCAGTCCTTCCAATGAATATTCAGGACTGGTTTCCTTTAGGATTGGATCTCCCTGCAGTCCAAGGGAGACTCTCAAGAGTCTTTTCCAACACCACAGTTCAAAAGCATCAATACTTCTGCCTTCAGCTCTCTTTATAGTCCAACTCTCACATCCATAAATGACTACTGGAAAAACCACAGCTTTGACTAGATGGAACTTTGTTGGCAAAGTAATGTCTCTGCTTTTTAAAATGCTGTCTAGTTTGGTCAGAGTGGTATTTTGATCATTGCTTCAAATATTACTGACAGCCTTGTGTGATATCTAAAACTCTATGAAAAAAAACAATGTGCTGGGTTCTTGGCAGCACTTTTCCTTTTCCTTTTCTCAAACGATCAGTTAAAATTTCCCAATAAAATGTAAGCATTTTCCAGGATAGAATGAGCATGTGCTTTTTCCTGCTGCTGCTGCTGCTAAGTCGCTTCAGTTGTGTCAAACTCTGTGCGACCCCATAGACGGCAGCCCACCAGGCTCCGACGTCCCTGGGATTCTCCAGGCAAGAACACTGGAGTGGGTTGCCATTTCTTTCTCCAATGCATGAAAATGAAAAGTGAAAGTGAAGTCGCTCAGTCGTGCCCAACTCTTAGCGACCCCATGGACTGCAGCCTACCAGGGATTTTCCAGGGACAGCCTCTGTCCATGGGATTTTCCAGGCAAGAGTACTGGAGTGGGGTGCCATTGCCTTCTCCGGCCTTTTCCTGAGTAAGCACTTATTTGTAGAATTCCTTTCTACTTTGAAGCAGTTTAAATGGAAGAATGAAACTGCTAATGCATTCCATTGGAAACTGATGCTAATATTTTCTATTTAAAAGAAAGAAAATGGATACTCAAGTCTCTCTTGGTTGTCTTCCTGTATTATTGAACACCCCAGTACTGAATAAAAATGACCTCAAAATTGAGTTTCAATAATAAAGGTCTTTAAAAGTCAATTTCTATGGGATAAATTTTTGTTAAATCCAAGCTAAAACAAATACAAGGAAAGCAAATAAACAAAATGAATGCACAACATCCTACAATGTACGTAAACTTCCCATAAAATGGTTTCATCTTCAAGATGATCTCTACATGTATGCACCAGTTTCATGAGAGCGAGAAAAGTGCCTGTATTATGTATAAATGTCTGATTAACCTATATTCTTCACTAAAATAAGAAATGGATGCCTTATGACAGCCCAAATAACAAGTTTTTCACTGAACAAGACTTCCCTGGAGAACAGAGGTCAAGCCGATAGTCCATTTTATACCATTTCCTCCTGTCTTACAAAATAACAGTAATCTAGGCTAGGTTAATACTCTCCAACAAATAAACACTTAATGAATGTCTGTTGGACAAAACCAGTGCCCCCCTCTTTTCCTTGTTTAAAAAAATAAGTGGTGGTCGTGCTTTTCAGTTAGAATGTAGCTCCTATTTGACTGTGAGACAGTACATTATGTATCCCAAGTCACTTAGTGACTTAACCTTGGTAAGTCACTAGAAATGGCTGAACAATTAACATACAGTTCATTAAATGAGGAAGATCAGGCCCTTGAGAAAATCCTAGCTCACTAGGAAGTAGCAGTGGAGATGTGCAGGTGCATCTACTTACAGCTAGTGTGGATTGTGAAAATTATCTTCCTTTTCTGTTATTTAACCTGATTATGTATAAACAATCATCTTCATTTTTCATTTGTTTCTTACTCACCAAAAATAAAATGAAATATTAAAATTAAATATCAGATTTATAGTAGAAAAATTCATAGCACATGCTGTGTTTTAAGATTTAAAAACTTAAAATACTATTTTAGAATTAAATGGAAAGAAGAGATATAGAAAAACTCGAATGATTAACAAGGAAAAACCACAAGTATTTCTGTAAACTTGGAGTCTTGGATAGCATTAAACCAATCATTTTTGTCCCCAAATGGATTAGTTTTCTTTTAATGTAAATTAATGTAAATGCCAACCTTTTGGCATATCATTCAAGTTTGGCAACCATCACCGTCATGACTATCATCATCTTGGAATAAAAAATTAGGTACAAAATAATATTTAAACAGAGCAAGTGTTAAGGAAGAAACTTTGTGTAATTGGTAATAACAGAATGATGGCACATATAAGCAATGTTCTCCCAAATGTGGTGCTTTATCTTCAAAATATGAACTTAAATAACTTTATCACAAAGTTAAACACTGTGTACATCCTTTTCTTTTTTTCTTCTTTTCTTCCTTTTTAAAAAAGCTATAGAAATTACTTGTCCATATGGGGTAGTAAAAATAGAATATTTTTTGCCACTTCAAATCTGGAAGTTCTTTGAAAAACTCATGGACTTCTCTTTCTTTGATCAAAGTAAATGGAGTGAAACATGCACCCCCAAGGCAGTTTTTAGATAGGAGAAGATCAAATAAAAGCAATTACACTGTAATTTGATGGGTAAGACTTAAAATAAGGAGCCCATTGAGAAGCTCTTTCATACTTCAACTCTTGCATAAGTAGCCTGATTTTTATGTTTAAATTAATATAATCACGCTGAAGTACCTACTAAAATACAAGGTAGCTATAATTGATCCTAAAATTCTACCTGCAGGAATAAAAGGCCTCTTAACTCATGTAATATAGCATTTGAAGAGGAATAAATTAGATCAGTCCCATTTAAGATAATCTTTGTGGGTATGGCAGGATATTCCTTACAGCTTTTAAAATGCATTCAATATCTGTAATCAAAAAATTTTTTTTACTGTATCTACTATGGGCCAGGTTGATTAATATTAGTGACAAAAACATCAGTGACCTTAATATGGTAATCTGGAATAATAGTGAAGTTAGTGTAACAAATCTGTTTATAATCTTGGAGAAATGATCTACACTTTTAAATAACCTAGACTACAGTAGAATGTAGAAGATTGGCCCAAAGTCATTTTGGCACATTGTGATAGTTTAAAGCAGTTCTTCTTAAATGTGGTCCTTGAACCAGTGCTGATCCACAAAATGTGTGTTACCAGTCGACAGCATATTAAGTACAGAACTTGAGAATAAGCTTTGATAGAAATTTGACACATGTGTGGTGCTATTGAGTCTAATCATCATTTTAAGAATTGGTGGTTTTAATATGTACGACTTTGTCTTTTTATTTTTCTAGTAATTTATTTTTATTGTATTATATAAAAGTTTTGACTCAAAACATAACACAAAAGAAAACAAAATTATAAACAACAATGTAGGTGATATGCTTGCCTATACTTTTTTGATATATTAAGAAAGAAAAGAAAAAGAACAAGGTGGAACTNTCAAATATATACCAGCTGATAACCTAGTTAACTAATTATTAGGCAACAAACAAACATTATTTTTTGGCTGCAGACTTCAAACCCAAGCACAAATTGCTATCAAGGTACAGATAAGCTGTTCCTCTTTATTTATGGCAAATTGATCCTCAGACCTAAAGACCTGCATGTACTTATAGATGTACAGTGACAAAGGTTTTGATGAATGCGAAAATAAAGGCACATGCTGGGAGTAAGAAAAGCTATGATGTCAACTTGAGTTTCTGACACTTCTACTGTAGAGACATAATGGATGGAAAAAAACTGATCACGAGACATGAAATGCAGAGACTAAGGGATTCTTGTGATTAGTTCTGTGATGTCTGTAGAATAATTTTCCTATTCATCAGGATAAGGTGATGGAAATTTGGTACCTTAACTGATATTCCAGAACAAAATGATTGAAGGGAAAATTATTCAATCTACTTTCTTTCATATAGAGAGGAACACTTTACTGAAAATATAAACCAAGGAATATATTCCCAATATTATAAAACAACAATCATTTGTAAACTGAAAAAAAAACAAAACCACAGATATACAAATATCAAATAAAACATATGGTGAATAATAGAGTTCCCAGAATATCTTAAATATTTATAATTTTTAAAATCTATGGCCCAGATACTATTAAGTAAGAGAGACGCTCTGGAAAAAACTTTATACAACTCAGTAAAATGATATCTCCTGGGAAATGCTTGCTCACCTGGAAGTACAGCATTCTCTGTACTACAAAATTTACATGAGAGTGTAATTCCCTAAGTCTCATAGCATTATTTTTATTCAAAGAACAAAAATCTTGATAAACATCAACAAAAGACAATTATTTAAAGGTAACTTAATTCATATTCTTAAAATACAGATTTTATAAATAACATATAATGTTTAATGTATTGCTTGAAATGTTGATTAATACAGATGGTTGTCATTAACAGTTCTGAGATCAGTTCAGTATGGTCGCTCAGTCGTGTTCAACTCCCTGCGACCCCATGAACCACAGCACGCCAGGCCTCCCTGACCATCATCAGCTCCTGGAGTCCACCCAAACCCATGTCCATTGTGTCGGTGATGCCATCCAATCATCTCATCCTCTGTCATCCCCTTCTCCCACCTTCAATCTTTTGCAGCATCAAGGTCTTTTCAAATGTGCCAGTTCTTCGTATCAGGAAGCCAAAGTTCTGGAGTTTCAGCTTCAACTTCAGTCTGTCCAGTGAACACTCAGGACAGATCTCCTTTAACTGACTGAAGCTTCTTGCAGTCCAAGGCACTCTCAAGAGTCTTCTCCAACACCACAGTTCAAAAGCATCAATTCTTCGGCACTTAGCTTTCTTTATAGTTCAATTCTCCCATGTATACATGACCACTGGAAAAACTATAGCCTTGACTAGCCAGGCCTTTGTTAACATAGTAATGTCTCTGCTTTTTAATATGCTGTCTAGGTTGGTCTAATTTTCCTTCCAAGGATCATCTTTTAATTTCATGGCTGCAATCACCATCTGCAGTGATTTTGGAGCCCCCCAAAGTAAAGTAAGCCACTGTTTCCCCGTCTATCTGACAAGAAGTGATGGGACCAGATGCCATGATCTTAGTTTTCTGAATGTTGAGATTTAAGCCAACTTTTTCACTCTCCTCTTTCACTTTCATCAAGAGGCTCTTTATTTTCTGCCATAACGGTGGTGTCATCTGCATATCTGAGGTTATTGATATTTCTCCCAGCAATCTTGATTCCAGCTTGTGCTTCTTCCAGCCCAGCATTTCTCATGATGTACTCTGCATATTAGTTAAATAAGCTGGGTGACAGTATGTAGTCTTGACATACTCCTTTTCCTGTTTGGAACCAGTCTGTTGTTCCATGCCCAGTTCTAATTGTTGCTTCTTGACCTGCATACAGGTTTCTCAAGAGGGAGGTCAAGTGGTCTGGTATTCCCATCTCTTTCATAATTTTCAACAGCTTATTGTGATCCACACAGTCAAAGGCTTTGGCATAGTCAATAAAGCAGAAATAGATGTTTTTCTGGAACTCTTGCTTCTTCGATGATCCAGCGGACATTGGCAATTTGATCTCTGGTTCCTCTGCCTTTTCTAAATCCAGCTTGAACATCTGGAAGTTCACGGGTCACATACTATTGAAGCCTGGCTTGGAGAATTTTGAGCAATACTTTACTAGCATGTGAGATGAGTGCAATTGTGTGGTAGTTTGAGCATTCTTTTGCATTTCCTTTCTTTGGGATTGGAATGAAAACTGACCTTTTCCAGTCCTGTGGCCACTGCTGAGTTTTCCACATTTGCTGGCATATTGAGTGCAGCACTTTCATAGCATCATCTTTTAGGATTTGAAATAGCTCAATTGGAATTCCATCACCTTCACTAGCTTTGTTCAGAGCAATGTCCTAAGGCCCACTTGACTTCACATTCCAGGATGTCTGGCTCTAGGTAAGTGATCACACCATCGTGATTATGTGGGTCATGAAGATCTTTTTGTACAGTTCTTCTGTGTGTTGTCACCTCTTCTTAATATCTTCTGCTTCTATTAGGCCCATACCATTTCTGTCCTTTGTTGAACTCATCTCTGCATGAAATGTTCCCTTGGTATCTCTAATTTTCTTGAGGAGATCTCTAGCCTTTCCCATTCTATTGTTTTCCTCTTTTTCTCTGCATTGATCGCTGCTGCTGCTGCTGCTGCTGCTAATTCACTTCAGTCGTGTCCGACTCTGTGTGACCCCATAGATGGCAGCCCACCAGGCTCCCCCGTCCCTGCGATTCTCCAGGCAAGAACACTGGAGTTCTCCAATGCATGAAAGTGAAAAGTGAAAGTGAAGTCGCTCAGTCGTGTCCGACCCTCAGTGACCTTGTAGACTGCAGTCTACCAGGCTCCCCCGTCAATGGGATTCTCCAGGCAGGAGTACTGGAGTGGGGTGCCATTGCCTTCTCCGATTGATTGCTAGGAAGGCTTTCTTATCTCTTCTTGCTCTTCTTTGGAACTCTGCATATAGATGCTTGTATCTTTCCTTTTCTCCTTTGCTTTTCACTTCTCTTCTTTTCACAGCTATTTGTAAGTCCTTCTCAAACAACCATTTTGCCTCTTTGCATTTCTTTTTCTTGGGGAAGGTCTTGATCCCTGTCTCCTGTACAATATCACAAACCTCTGTCCATAGTTCATCAGGCACTCAGTCTATCAGATCCAGTCTCTTAAATCTATTTCTCACTTCCACTGTATAATCATAAGGGATTTGATTTAGGTCATACTTGAATGGTCTAGTGGTTTTCCCCACTTTCTGCAATTTATGTCTGAATTTGCCAATAAGGAGCTCATGATCTGAGCCACAGTCAGCTCCATGTCTTGTTTCTGCTGACTGTATAGAGCTTCCCCATCTTTGGCTGAAAAGAATATAATCAATCTGATTTTGGTGTTAGCCATCTGGTGATTTCCATGTGTAGAGTCTTCTCTTGTGTTGTTGGAAGAGGGTGTTTGCTATGACCAATGTGTTCTCTTGGCAAAACTCTATTAGCCTTTTCCCTGCTTCATTCTGTACTCCAAGGCCAAATTTTCCTGTTACTCCAGGTGTTTCTTGACTTCCTGCTTTTGCATTCCAGTCCCCTATAATGAAAAAGACGTCTTTCTAGTTCTAGAAGGTCTTGTAGGTCTTCATAGAATTGTTCAACTTCAACTTCTTGGGCATTACTGATCGGGGCATAGATTTGGATTACTGTGATATTGAATGGTTTGCCTTGGAAAGAACAGAGATCATTCTGTCGTTTTTGAGATTGCATCCAAGTACTGCATTTTGGACTCTTTTGTTGACTATGATGGTACTCCATTTCTTCTAAGGGATTCCTGCCCACAGTAATAGATATAATGTTCATCTGAGTTAAATTCACCCATTCCAGTCTATTTTAGTTCACTAATTCCTAGAATGTCGACGTTCACTCTTGCCATCTCCTGTTTGACCACTTCCAATTTGCCTTGATTCATGAACCTGACATTCCAGGTTCCTATGCAACATTGCTCTTTACAGCATCGGACCTTGCTTCTATCACCAGTCACATCCACAACTGGGTGTTGTGTTTGCTTTGGCTCAATCCCTTCCTTCTCTCTGGAGTTATTTCTCCAGTGATCTCCAGTAGCATATTGGGTACCAACTGACCTGGGGAGTTCACCTTTCAGTGTCCTATGTTTTTGCCTTTTCATGCTGAATGGGGTTCTCAAGGCAAGAAAACTGAAGTGATTTGCCATGCCTTTCTCCAGTGGACCACATTCTGTCAGACCTCTCCTCCGTGATCTGTCCATCTTGGGTGGCCCCACATGGTATGGCTTAGTTTCACTGAGTTAGACAAGGCTGTGGTCCATGTGATCAGATTGACTTGTTTTCTGCGATTGTGGTTTCAGTCTGTCTTCCCTCTGATGCCCTCTCTCAGCGCCTACAGTCCTGACATACATTCTTGTATAATTATTGTATATGCTAACATGGTTCCTTTCATATATTTAGCAATTCATGAAACCTTTATTGAGTACCTGAAATATTGTACTAGTATAGCAGATAAACTTACGTCCATGGCATGCACAGTTGAAGTGGGAAAACAGATATATAAAATTATGCTTATAAGACAAAGAATAAATTCTACACTAGAATGTGTAGAACTATTCAAAATAAAGATCTATAGAAGTATAATGTTTCAAGTAGAAAACTCAATCTGATTTAAAACATTAATAAGAAAACAATATCTGAGTTGGACCTTGAAGGACATATAGATATTCAAAAGATCGAAAAAAAAAAGAGAAAATATTTCATGGAAAAGAACATCATGTACAAATCCACAAAGACAAGTAAATGAAC